>JAEUWR010000572.1:0-40831 GCA_018524895.1 Podaxis sp. C-F-101400
CCATGTGGGGACTATGGCAACACAGCCAAGTCCATAGTCATGAATGTGACAACAGCATGTGGAACATGTTGTCACAGCAAGTTCATTACTCATAATGAACCAATACTGTGTTTGCTGGAGCCACTGCCACCATTGCCGCAATGGCAGAATTCCAAGGCTGGGGGTTTGAAATCCCAGCCACCCATCCAGTCTATAAGGCAGCCTGTCATGGACTGCCTATGACTCCCTGCAAAGTAGAGAAGCTGATCAAGCTTCTCAATAATCATCACACCAAAGCCGAGCATCGAGCTGAGGCACACCACCTCCTGACTGAGCTCTACAGAATAGCTCAGTGTATGGAGGAGGAGCATTACGATGACGCAATGACCTTCCTATTGCACCATAGTGGCTTCTGTCCAGACATGCACCTGTCCAGAATAACCACTGAGATAAGGGAAGAGCACCAACTGTCATGAGCATATGAACAAGCTCGCATCTCAAATCCCAAAAACTGGACCCAGGGCATGGGTTTCACCCAGCCCATGGGAGCCAGCCTTTTCAATATTGACCATCTTGGTCAATATCTTCTTACCCATAGCTGCACAGGGTCCAACAACCCTGTCAATGGTATCTTGTTTGAGCATAGATGGCTTGTACACCATCAAACTGTTTTGGGTATGGCCTAGCTTGCTTCTTTGGGCCACCAGAGCATGGTCCTAATTGCACTGGCCAGGTGAGATTCACCTGGCTCTTTGCTGTCCTAGTCGCATCACCACAACTTTATAGAGAATATATCGAGCATTGGAACACTCGACATCCTGAACACCCCTTTGTCCCACAACTGGGACCAACATGTTATTTCCAATCACTTGACATTGATGATAGTCAAGTGCCAAATATGAACCTCGACACCATTGCCAAGGTCCTCATCCACAACGGAGTCAACCCATCCTGGGTTGACCATGCTTACCTCTTCAGGATCCATTACTTGGATCAATCCTATACTGGTGAACCTAGCCACCAGTCCATGTATCATGACTGGGATGACGAATGCATCCGTTGTCTCGACCTATATGGACCACCCCCAGCCATCAAGAGATGGGATGGATGGTTCTACCCCAATGACCATGACCTTCTCAGGTCGTACTTCTTCGAACAATGAGAATTCCTTTGCACAGGGAAGGAAATGCAAGACGACCCCAGCTGGCTAAAGGCTGGGGGTCCCACTCACTTCCACCTCCTAAGCAAGCAGGAGTACCCTCCACACCTGCTCAACCCCCCCAACCATGCCTGCAGTTGGTGGGCCCAGCAAATTGACTCCACCCATCACATCCAGTAAGGCTCAGGTCAAGGATTACCCCTTGACTGAAGCCTGACCAATGGAGGTTGATTGCCCCTCCACTCTTCATCCCAAAAGCGAGTTATCACCCAACGATGCATCTGATGACAATATTGTGTCATCAAACAGCTCCACACCCAGGGCTGGGGAAATTTCACTGCCCCCTGCCTAATTTTCTATCAATGACAGGGGAGCGACTTAGTTGCTCTGCTGTGTAACTATCCTCATCAAGTCTCATGACTTGATTCCACTCACATCCTCTCCCAGGCCTCACTGCCTGGCCCCTATCCCAGTCAAGTCTCACGACTCAACTTCTTGCACACCCAGCCGAGGGGCTTTACCCTTTCGGCCTCACCACTTATTAAAACTGTATCTGAGCAACCTAGTCATCTCAGCCATATATCCTATACCCTGAAACTGAGCAACTTATTCGTCTCAGACCTATACCCTATCATACATGACTATTTATTAATCCTCTCCTATCTCACACCAAGAGACCATAAATGGTCTGGAAGGGGGGTGTGTAAGGGCGTGCCCTTACACTTAATTCACCAATCAAATAACCCATGTCGCTGTATTATATTTTGATACCATTCTTGTTTACCCATCACTCCATCATATATTTGTACCTACTGTTTATTAGGGCACTTCAGTTGTCAGGGACAACTGACCTTTGCTTGTGCCACATAGTCTCCCAATAAACAGGTTTGAACTATTTGGCGTGAGCATGAGGTCTCTCAACCATAAAGCCAGAAGCTTTACAGTTTATCAGAGACTGAGGTGCAATTATATATAAGGTTGAAGATTGGCTTACTTTGAAGTGTATAAATCATAACTTCAATACTCAGGGACTCTTGCCCACTGTTTTTACAAAGGAAAATAAAACATGTCCAATTTACCACCAAAGGTATAGGCATGAGAAGAGTATTGAGTCTTGATTCACACCTGTATCTGCTCATACTTATGACCTGTACCTAGGGGGTTTTCCATACCTCTATAGATCTCTACTCAGTACAGTACTATGAGAAAACTTGGAGCATCTATGAATACACATGAAACATCTGTAAGGTCTAAGGTCAAAGGAGACAGAATGGATGAAAGATGAAAGACTAATAGAAGTTAGATGCTCTAATAAGAGAAGAGATTTGGTGATTGAAAATACAAGTTATAAAGCATAGGAAATGGGCAGAAGAAAATGTGTTGAAGGGAGTTGAATGAACTGATGGTGTCAGTGGCAAATATTAGTGATTAGAAATTAAAATATATAGCTTAGATGCTAATTGAGTATTCAGTGGGGTTGAAATTATAATATACCTAAGATATGGGCAGTATATCATAATATTTCATTGAGGACTGGAAGATATGTCCTATAACAATGGTGTGAATAAACAAAGAACAGGTAGAAAGAGATATGCTAAAAAGACTTGACATAGGGTTGAATGGGATTTTGTAGTGTTGGTGGCAACCTGACAAGTAGCAGTTAATGAAATTTGCACTTTAGGTGTGAATTTGGTACTCAGTGGACTCAAATTGTACTAATATTTAGTAAATATAGCAATAAATATTTATTGAGGACTAAATCATGTCCATGCCAATGACATAGGTACATAAACTTGTTGGCTAGAGCTGTAGCAAGTTCTATAGCATGCTTACTAAGATAAATTTGTAATCAAGGTTTTGTAACTCAGCTGACAGCTGATGTCTCCTTAGTTATTTCCAGAGTCTTAACATAAGGTCTGGTTTTGCTGGAGCAATGGCAGTTAGCATAGAGATATACCTATTCAGCAGAGATATTTCCAGACAAAATGCTTAAGTTGAGCAGGTTGGAGAAAACAATCTCAGTATTTGAGGTTTGGGATTGTGGGGTCTCAGAGACCACAGAAAATGAATCATGAGTGACATTGGACTTCTTATGTTGGTCTATAGTGAGTGAAAACCAGCACAATGTGACTCTGAAGAATTGATGGTGGTAGTTACTGGGAAAGAAAGGTGCAATGATAGGGGGACAGTCAAAGCAGCATCTAAGCTGAGATTTGTTTTAAGTACAGGAGATTCTCTAGATAGGTTTTTACTTTGAATTTTGTGTGTGAGATAGTCACAAGTATTCCAATATGAGTCACAAGAGTTCAAAACATTGAAGGGAGGATTAATATTCATATGAGAATGTGAAAGGGAGGAAGGGCTCAGAGGTGTTGTCTCTACTCTGGTCCTTGAGGAGGGGACTGCTGTTCTTCCTCAATGATCTTTGCCATAATATAGTTAGCTAGGTTAGTTTGATCTTCAAGAAGTAGTTCAGTGAACACAACCTTGGTCATTTTTAGTGTGTTGCTATGAGAAGAAGATGAGGGTAAAGATGGGAGTGGATGAGGTCAAGAAGAAGAGATTAAGGTTGAGGTTGAAGGCTGAGAAAGAAAGGGTTTTCTTTTCCTTTTGGAATTGTCTTTGGTTGGATGGGGATTGGCAATTTCAGTGGAGGGGACAAGAATGGGTCCAATAGTCCATCTTACCACAGAAGATGCAGGCTCTACATTTCATTCATTCTTACTGTCATTTGGTCATGATGGCATTGACCAAGATGCCTTATTTGATAAAGTTGTCTTCTTTATCTAACAAGAAGTCAGGCACTTCTAGCTTTTCATCAGAAGAGAATTCTTCAAGGACATCTATGTCCATGGGTTCTCCTTGAGGGAGATGATGTTCTCTGTGTATGAATTTGTTACAAGAAGTATCATTAAATATGTCATCAAAATATGATAGCTTGGATATGGGACCTCTACCAATTTTGTGCATCTGGTATTGTTGAAGGTTATTAACTATCCTGGCAACATTGGTTCACCATTGCACATATGTATTGGAGAGCTGAGTTGTGAGGTAAAGTTGGCATTGCATCCAGTCAGGAATAGCATTGATGTAGAGGTGGATTTTGTGGTTGTCATCTGTGATATTCACTTGACTCAGAAGATAGGTGAATATCTAGTTAAACATGGCAATACCAGACTTGTTAATGTTAAAACAAGCTTGCTTCAGTTTTTCTACTGCTTGCATAGCTTTGATCTTTGGTTTGATGTGATTTTCTAGCTTGAAGTTGAAGTTGTTCTAAGTACTATACTCATAGGCATTATTGGTAGTGTTCTGTTTTTCTTTTATGAAGGCATTATGGAGGCCAGCAGTGTTGCCTTTGGCCATGTACTGGAGGATGTAGAGGATTTTCTTTCTGTCATTGACATTGTTCTGCATGTCTTGAAACATGGCTCTATAGTCAGCAAAGACAATATGGAGCTGATCTTGGAAGGTCTAGAAATTGTGAGGTTCTCCATCAAAGGGTTAGATCTTGGGAGCTTTGGGAGTGGCAACAGCTGTATTGTGTAGCTGAGCTGGAGGTCCAGAGGGTTAGGAGGAGAAGGAGATGGTAGTCTATTAGAGTGAGTTGAGGTTGATGTGATAGAAGTGGTTGGTCTTGGTATCAGAGGGGTTAGATTCTACTGGAGTGCTGGAGTGATATGTGATCCTTGTCCCTGCATCCCAGTAGTAGATCAGTTCTGAGGTGTAGAATCAGTTGGCATTGGAGTTTGGAATGAAGACAGTGGTGACTCTCTCATTTCAGAGATAACAAAGGCAGGGATAGCAGTCACTAAGGGTGAAGTCCATGTTTCTAGTTGTCTTGAGAAAGGCCATGTAGCTGGTCTAAGCCATGAGGACTGAAATGGGAGTGAAGATGTACCAGTTAGGGTCTTTGGTCTGAGTGCTCATTTCAAATACAGACATAGAATTCTGTGATGTGGACTGCTCAGTTGGTGATATGGTATGCTCTAGCAAAGTAGTTTGGGAAATGGGATTGACTAGTGGTTCTGGGGGTGGATGGTTGAATTGAATGTACAATAGTGGTTTGATGATCCAGAATGTTACAGCAGATTCAGAAGTTCTGACTCTGGTAACCATTGGTTCTATTAAAGGGGAGGTGGTTGAGGTAGTGGTTAAGGAATGGGGTTCTGTTGTAGTTGTGCTCTGTCAATGGCTTAAATGACATTCAAAGGCTTTGAATAGGGCTTCCACTTGATCAATTTCTTGAGGAGCACCTGCCCACTGAAGAAATGGATTCTGGGATTGCTTTGCCTCATTGTATCACTCTTCATAGAGTGTGAAGGTCAGAGGGTTAGTGAATGAGGAAATGATTTCAAACTGCCAACAATATTGGAGTTTGTAATGAAGGAAGATGTTAGTATCTCAATAAACACTGCCTGATGATTCTGAGGGTTTGTCTTTGTTTTCTTGTGAGTAGCAAAGGGTGTAGTAGACTCCAAGGAGTTCATGTTTGGTGTAGGACTTCCCATTGATAAGGATTACATTTTCTGTACTATGGGTGTAGTTGTTGAGTCTGCCTTGAAAGTCACTTTCAGAGTGAGCTCTCTAGAGGAATTATTGAAGTTCTCAGAAGTGTAAGTCAGAAAGAGGCCAGTAGAAAGGAAGAGGGGGTCTAGGATATAGATTAGAAGGGATGTGCCTAGTTAGAGGCAGGAGTAACCTTCATTGGCACCACCACCTTCCTCTCCCTTTTTTTTGAATCTAAAATCTCCACATCTATACTACCAACTGTCCATTCTACCTATCCCAACTTCACCCCCTTCTGCCATGGCCTTCCCAACAACAGTCTGAATGGTGTCCTTTTTACCACAAAAACATGTGCATACATCTTTATTCTCCCAACCTCCAGCTCCAGATACTCTACACACCCCAGCATCTCCTTCTTCCCCCCATTAGCCATCTACATTGCTATCTTTTGATCTCTATTCACTTCCACCCTAGCTCCTCATACAAGTCTTTCCACACAATTACTATCTCTAGCCTCTCATCCAACAGCCTGAACTCCCAATACCTCCCTGTCACCACAACTCCTACTTTGAGAAGTGGGGTAGCAAATTCTACTGGAGTAGCAGGTCCAGATACCCAGGCAACACCCACTATGGGAGCATTGTTCTGGGTATGTGTCTGCTCCACCATCTCTTTGCACAGATCCCCACTGAGTGCCAGCAGGTCACAAACTTTAATTGGTGGCACCTCAACATTAAGAATGTATTGAAGGATATTCAGGGGAGCCTCTGGATTGGCTATATGTAGTTTGTGTCAGTAGACTGGCTGGTGAGCAGTCACCACCCCTTTCTCCTCTCCCCTTTGTTCTCCCTCTGCCCTTGCCTTACTCAACTCCTTCCTCCCTTACCCCCTAGTTGTCACAAAACTATCCACCTCTCCCACTCCCTTCTCTAACTCTTCCATTGCTCCCCAGACAAACTGATCTTCCTCCTCATTGTTCTCAATTACCTCAATAAATGAGCTCAAGCAGCCAGAACTGACAGTACTGAGGCACTTGGCAAATGAGAAAGAGACTTCCTCCTTTGCAACTTGAAGTCCACCACAACTTTGAGTCCTCCAGGATACTGGCCAATAGAACTGCCATCACATGGGTGAAAAACCCATTCAGTTGGTGAACATATCTCAGCCAAATATGTTTAGCAGCTGCTGGGCATGTCTGTAAGTGACAGTCATGCTTCTTATGGAAGTGGTAAGAAGGGTCATATTGGGTCATGGCAACAGTCTGCAAGGTTGAGGGGACTGCAGTAGTACTAGTGACTGCCACAATGTTGAAATAAAGCTAGAGTCAGGAGCTTCTCAACCAGTCCCAGTGCAATAACAAACAGCTGTACATAGGCAATGGTATATGAATCATCCTTGATGCCCAGTTGCAGTACTTTCCATATGAGCTCCTCTATCCATCCCTTCTCTCCCCCTTTCTCCTCCCTCTCTCTAAACCTCACTTTTCACATCCTCACTTCCTTCTGCCCTCCCCTCCTCTTCTCTCTCCTCTCCTCCTCACTCTCTGACTCTGACTCCATGTCCACTCCAATAACCTCCCCTTCCAATTCCTCACTTGACTCCTCCTGTTTCACCCACTTCTCCTTCTGCACCACCCAGCCCTATCCACCACACACTGCTGCCTTTCTCAACACAAACCACCCTGCCTCCATTGCCTTCTCTATTGTAGGTACCTGATCACTCTTGAAGTCAACATTATATGCCTCTAAATGATCTCCAATAACATAGAAAAGCTTGCAAGGTAAGCCTTTCCAAAAATATTCATTCTATTGGGCTTCATTGAAAACCTTCACTTCACTGAGGTCTGCAGTGACAGTCTAAAGCTCCCAATAGTATGCATTCAGATCCTCCTCATCCTCTAAGACTCCCTTTGCTGATTTCTTCACCATCTTAACAAGCTGTGCAACAGTGGGTTTGCCTTTGAGGAGCATCTTCAAATATGTGGTAAGGATCTTCTGCTTCAACTGCACATAGTCATACCCAAACCCCTCTAGCCTCTTCCAGAACTTCTTCATCTCTTTATCAACATTTTTCACTACCACTTTTGCTTTCTCCTTCACTGTCAGCCCATACCTGTCTGCCAACTCCTCAAAATCCTCTGAGAACTCCTTCAAATCCTTTAGATTTCTTGAGTCAAAATCAGGGGCTCACCTTGACCCTGGAACTGGCATAGCCAGCAATCCAGTAGTCACAACCAAGACTGATGGTGTCAACATGGGCAAGGTTCCAGAACTTGTCACAGCTTCCAATATGCTAATGGACTCCTTCTGTTGTGTCTCACAAACCTCCTGTGCATCTTTAGGGGTTGATACTTTCTTTAAAACTTCCTTTTGCTGAGGGATTATCAAGGGCACACAGGGCTTCACTTTTGTATATGCATTACATTGAGTTCTTAGCAAGTGGGGTCTGTCCTGACACTGGTGGTCTTCTGATGGAGTAGATAAGGGGACACAGGGCTGAGAGGATAGGTGACAACTATCCCTCATGGTGGGCTCCAATTTGTGGGAAGGACAGTCAAGTTCAAGAGAGAAAGTCATTGAGGGGTAAGGGAAAAGGAAGCTGAGAGAGAGAGGGAAGAATTGTTTATTTCACTACATCTATGACATACAATGTTATGTGATCATATCTAGTCTCATGTCAGCCACAGGGAACCCTACACTAGACTACAATTACACATGTCCATGATCTATGATGACAAGTGTCCAAGGAATAGCCAAGACTACCTGCAGTTCAAGAGAAAGAGATGATCAACTACTGTTTATGATGACAAGCATCTGGGAATAAGAGAAAGTATCTACAGATCAAGAGAAGAGAAATGATTGACTACTGTCTGAGAAGAGAAACTAACTACTATCCTTACTTCACCTCTTCTGCACTCAGCCCATCCACCAACCCCACATTACCACAAAGAAACAGAACAGCCCTTACCCAACTGTGAACTGGACACATTCCACTCAACAGTTACCTGCATAGATCCAAACTGAAAGAGGACCCACACTGCATGACCTGTGACTCGGGTGAAGAAGGGACAATCAACCACTACCCTCTCAGATGCAGAGTGTACTCCAAAGCAAGAGACAATGTCATGTGGGAGCAAGGGGACTGGGGTGAACTCAAAGTGGAACACTTCCCAAGCAGGCCAAAAAGGTGGAAGCTACTGTTCAGATACTAAAGGAGACAGGGAGATTCTGAGAAGTGTAGGGCAGGCTGGGTAATGAATGGAAACCCAAAGAGGAGAAAGAGGAGAAGGGAAAGAGAAGGAGGAAAAGAGGAAGAAAGACAAGAGCACAAAATGCAAGAATGTAGAACATCAAACCTATGCCGTCAATGTTTTTGTATCATTTCACTCCATTCAACAGTACTATATTTACTTCACAGGCTCAATAGATAGAGTAAAGTACATTCACCCCTAACTAGATTACAGATCTGTAGTGATAGTAGTAGCAGAGCCTTAGGCACTGCGAAAGGGTGCAGCCCACACAACCAAAGGGAAACAGAAACGTTGTGGATAGATACATAAGTAGAGTAGTAGTATACAGACTCGAAGGTCTTACATAGAAATAAAAGACCATAAATTGGAAAAAAAAAATACCTAACTCCCAAAAATGACTGATTTACATTAGATTACTGAGTTGATTCTATGGCCTGTTTGAAGTTCTTTTACGAGCTGACTCACTCCCTAAAGTACAGCTCACACCGTATTCTCCGATCTCACCTCCGCCGAAGGCCTCCCAATTACCAGAACGCTACCCACGCTTTCTACCTCCCGACTGTCATTCGTAAGTTCCCGGAAAGGTGATGCAGGTTCCATTTCATTCCGGTGTACGAAACAACATAGGAGACTCTGTGGAAAGGTGCATGAGATCACGAGCCGAGGTATCAAGAAAGATTGCAAGGAGCAAAAGATGTTATACGTACGGTTCGCATGCCAAATAGTATTGCCGCAAAAGGGGGTTCTGTGAATATAGTTGCAGAGTCAGAGAAAACCTTAGCCAGGGAACAGCACCGTGATTAGAATAGTGACTCACGGATTGCAATCAGGATATCCATAAGGTATGTGTTATCAACAGTTGCAATAGATATCATTGCTATGCTATTAAACATCAATGATACGCCAGCATCCACAAAAGGTCAGCATTTGCCAGAGGAGTTTGAGTATACGAACACGTACCCAATGCATACTATAGCTTGAGCCATGAACATTCCGATTCTCATGGCTGTCCGCGAAGCATTACATTGACCGGCAAGACGGAAGCCTTGTTTATACATCAATACCATAAGAAAGACTAAGAACACCGATGATTGAGTGACGTGGCGGTTTGGGGAGTATGTGTGGGCACATACTTTCGATAATCACTATAATGGACGCGACAGTGGCAAGCCAAATGCCCATTACTTTTGACCTGTACCAAAAAAAACTAGTGTAAGTTTTCTGCGGCACAAAGATCGGGTGTGCTTACATCGTTAGAGGAATAAGGTGACAATACGTTCCTATACCATTCATCTCGACCAGCGAGGGATTCGTAAATCCGTACTAGAACAGCCTCAGTCAATCCCAATTGACAGAAATCTACCGCAGCGCTCACAATCAAAATCCCAGTCATATTAATGATCCACAGGAACCAAGGAACAATCGCAATAAGCACCTAGAAGGTTCCAGTATCCATATCAAATATGAGCAAGCACCAATTGGAGGACGCACCCGAACAACAGTCGGAAGTTGCTTCCTGATCCTCCCCATCCCATGCAACATCACCGAGGTCAGCTACCGAACACTCTAATCAAATTCAGTCCACTTTTAAAAGAAAACACTCCCAAACCTGGATAATCAACCCCAAAGTCGTGTTCGCAACCAACACCGGCGCCGCATAAATCATCGCCGTCTGTATCGTACACACCACCCTCAACGACTCCCCCACCCCAAGCACACCAACACCAATACCGCCTCCATCGTCGGTCCGCTCCACAGGATGGGCCCCAGCACGATAGTTGGCTAACCATACACAGGTACCCACCGCATACGAACACCCAAACACGATCCATGATACACAAAAACTTCTCCATGCGTGATGTCGTGTGTTATCCCTGTTCAAGACTTCCGCGACGAGTAGGATAAGTACGAATCCTGTTGCGCCGAGAAGGTGGAGAGTGACGAATGTGTAGATTGATAGTAGGTCTGAACCTGAGCCTGATGACTACCAATGTATATGAGCGGTTCCATTTGGGGAAGAGGAAGAAATGAGGGTCTTACATGCATCTCGTCCCGCGAGTTAAGAGGTGAAAGAAAAAGAGAATAGGGAAGGGGGGAGGGGGAGGGGGGACATGAGCTTGGCGTTTGTTAGGATGTTATAACTAACGGCCTTGGACTTTGTTGGCTTAACAGTAACTGACGAGTTAGCTGATCCTTCCTGTGCTGATATCCATCCCCGTGTGAATATGACCTTGCTTTTATGGATTTCGGCCGTGAAGAGGGGGTGGCGAGGACGTCAGCACTGTAAATGAAATTGATCGCTGAACCGGACTAAGGTGTTGGTCGCCATGTTCTCATCTGTCGATTGCTGCCGGTTGTGCTGATTCCATAGCCACCGTGCCTGGGGCGCTGGCAATTCTTCTGCGATGCATATCAAAATGCAGGTACGACGATCCAATAGAAAAAGACAGAAAGTCAAAATACAAAATAGTAAACGAGTGGATAGCCTTGATGTGTAACAAACAGAACAATGGAGACAAGATCACCGCCCTCCTAACCACCGAATCGCCCAGAAATCTAATCAATCTTCTTAGGTTCTTCCGGTTTCCTTTTCTCGAGGACCTCAACCCACTTCTTCGGGAACCAACCTTCCCTACCTTCCCTCGTTCGTCCCTTCCACCACTCCCCCTCAACCTCCAATCTCGGATCAACCTCCATCCCGGTTCTGGAATCCAACTTGCCCATAATCGCAACAATCTCATTCTCCTTCAACGCCAACTCTGTCGGATTACTCGGCTGGAACGGGTACAGCGCCCTCGCAAACGTGAGCTGCGATGGATCCAGCGGCGGGAGCGGCTGTCCAGGAACAAGGCCCGCAGTCTGCTGCTCCCTCGCGCGCTCTTGCAAGATTTTGATGAGTTTCGTCATGGCATAAGGTATCCCAAAAATAGCCAGTAGGAAAAAGATGAGGGGTTTCTTGCTCGCTTTTGGTTGGTTCGCGTGGGGAACACCTGGAGGTCCGGAAACGGGTTTCCCAGTAACGAAATCCCTGAACTCGTGTTGCATATGTGCAGCAGACCCTCGTCGGCCGGTGATCATCTCTTTCATCCACCGGACAAGGCCGAACAGCCCCAGTACGCTCCCGAGAGCATTTCGGAGTTGGCTGAATTGATCGATTACACCTACCATGGCGAAGAAGGAGGAGTGGGTGGCCATGAAGGTGCTCTCGAGCATCTGGGCGACGCCGGAGAAGGTTTGGACGATGGAGTGGATGAGGGCGAAGGTGTGTTGGGTGGTGGATTCGAGGGTTTGTGTGAGCGTGGGGATGGGATTACCGTGGGCGTCGAAACCCATTCCACCAGCCATTGGGCCCATACCCATGCCCATGCCTCCCATGCCGTACCCCATACCGCCATACCCCATACCACCGTAGGTACCCATCCCTCCGTATGATCCCATGCCGCCGTAACCGTATCCACCGTATGTGGATCCGAAGCCGCCATACGAGCCTAGACCGCCGTACGAGCCGAATCTGGAGTATGGTGAGGTACCGTATGAGGAATATGGGGACATCGTGTTAGCCATGGTTGTTGTTGGTGATGTGAAAGAGGAGGGACGGTCGGGAACGCTGGGTATTGAAGATGCTGGTGATGCGGAGGAAGAGGTGGATGGGAGGGGAGGTTGAGCGGAGGGTGTACTCGTGGTCGTTGAAGGCACTGGTGGTGATGTTGTCGCAGTCGGGGGTGTCGATGGGGAGGCAGCGACTGCGGCGCCGCTGCGCTCCCAAGGTTTTGGAGGGGAGACCATTGGTACGATGGAAGAGAGCGAGAGAAAGCACAAGGCAGATGATTCAACAACACGTCACACGACATTGTCACACCCGGTCACCCGGATCAGCTTTACCGACAACACATGTCGTTCCAAGCACTCACATATCCGCCCCTTCACAAGGCTTCCCCACGCCGATAATGAAACCGAGGATGCAATGTGCGCTGTTGAAGCGGCAGGTCGTGCGAGGGAAGCGCAAGGATGCCCGTCTTCTTGGACGTAAAAGTCTCTGGGGGGTTTGAGCATATTGAACGAGCCTAACAACCATTAAAGAAGTCCGTCCGCTCAACGTTCACTCACTGGTCGCTTCTTCAGCGTGTCACCCTCTCAGGCTCGCCGGTTCTCCTTTGTTCCTCTCTTTCGCCTTTCTCTAACCATCTTCACCAATTTTTTCTCTTATGGACAGAGACTCTCTCTCTTCGCAAACCCACGTTGAGACTAGAAGCACTGCTACCTCGGAGACTGCACACGAACAACGAAAGCGCAGCTGTTCCATCCATTCCCAGCGCCAGTGTTGCCTCGCTAACCCCCAATTCCAGAGCTATATGGCAACATACTCCGCTGGTTCAAGCTCCAACTCGAATTCAACATCCGAGACTTGTGCCACAGCCATCAATACAATCGATGCCGTCGACGAAAATACCCAAACCACCACTAGTCGCGCATCAATTTCATCAACTACATCTACGGCTAACCCAAACGGCCAACGCACGTCAAACGTGGCCAATGCACAAACCCATTCTGTTCCAGTTCCAGGCAAGCCTCCCTTACCCGCCACGCGCAATAGGCGAAACACCATTTCATCTGCCATTGTCGATCCTCCATTCCCTACGTCAACGTCCACAATCAGATCCATTTTGACTAATCCACCTGCCAGCCGGTCTGCGCAGGAGCTAGCTTCTTCCACTACGGCGACTAGGCGGAGAACACTAGACTTCATCGTGGACGAAAATGCCGCACGCCGGGACCTAAATGCCGTGAATGCCAAACCAAAACCCATGCCTACACCCACGCCCAGACCACGTCCACGTATCCAGCCCCAGCCCCAGCTTCCTGGTCCTCCAGCAGCCAGACACAGCTCCGCACGGTTGACCAGGTTTACTGAGATCACAAAGTCTGATTCCTCGTCTGATAGCAAATCTAGCCTCTCTACAAAGATAGTCACTCCAACAACCGCAGCCTCCAAAGGCCCACTGATCAATAACGCTCCAAACACGTATTCGAAAGCCAGGTCCAGGCCGAACGCCCCTCACACTCCACGGCCACTCCCACCACCAACTAACCACGTTCACCTTTCCCGAAAGACTTCAACGGCACGCACCTCGCTTATCCATAGACTGTGCTCTGGTGGCGTGGCCAAACGCCGGCAGCAGGAGATCTCTGACATCACTGGCGTCTTCGTCATAGACCCTCAGTTAGTATTGCCCCGAGGACTGTTCAAGGCATTCGACGACAGTCTCGTCGGACCCGACTCTGGTCATGACGCTCTTGGACCTGCCAGTGATGTCGACGCTGACGAGGAGGGTATAGCTACTATAGGACGGAGGCCGACCTACAGCGGTGCCGGTAACGCCGGTAGTGAAATGCGGATGAGTGACGCTTTCCCCGGAGGAACAGGAGGGAAAAGAGAGAAAAATCTGAAATTGGAAGTTGAGAATGGAGGGATCGACGTTGATATTCACCTCGTTCCAATCACGAACCTTGGAGGGAAGAGAAATGGGAATCGAACGACAATCGAGCTCGCATTGGTATCCACCCCAAGGAAACCAACGAACCATCCCCTCTCAGCCCGCATCGTAAGTCTTCATACTCTACTTATGAACCCTGGAACTCATATCACATCCCCCCAGCACGCACCAAAACCCCGCCTCCCAATCCACCTTACCGCACGCACCTACACCCCTCCAACGCCTCCAGCCCCTCCAGCCCCTCCGGCCCCTCCAGCCTCTCCGCCACTTCCCTCCATCCCTTCGTCCCCAATCACCTCACCAACTGCTTCACCGACTCCCAGACCCCGAACTGCACCTGCAACGCTCAAAAAAACACAAACGCACACCGTTCGCTTCGACAACTCTTCCCCGCCTATTCCCTCCGCTTTTTTCTCTGCATCCACGCCTTCACTCTACACGCCCACGATATTATCAGCTTCTCCTGCGCCTGACCCGGTACCTGCTACTTCCATCCTGGATAAGTCCAACTTACAACTTCACATCCCACGGTCGTTCCATGGTCCTATTACTATCTACGTCGCGGCTGGGAACCTCGACGCGCATATTTCGTTTTCGAATGCTGTAAAGGAGCGGTGTGTTGTGCTTAGGGAGGGGAGTTGTGCGAGGGGAGTGTTTGTTGGTGCTGGTTTGGGCTTTGACTTTGGTGGTAAGAGTAAAGGCACGGAGGTGAAGCAGAAGTGTGAGAGGTGTGAAGGTGGGAGAGATAGTGGAAGTAGTCTGGGAGACGGGGATGAGGCTAGGGTTGTTGGACGTCAAGAACGGCGAAGCTCCAATGATCCGAACGGCCCGAACTCTGGTGACGGATCATTCAACACCGGAACCTCACCTCCACAAACTCCAACTGTTCCCAATCGCCGCCCTTCAACCGCACCTACGCCCTCCACACAAACACAAACACAAAAAATCAAACGTAAACCTGTAAAGTTTTCCTTCGACTCCACGACCAGCCTAGACGCCGCATTATTACAACCCTCATCCCCCACCAACACCGACAGACCCACAAGCGCCGAAATATTCCCTACCGGCGTACGTCCGAGCTTCCTCGATGTAGACCCGGATACCCTCTCCAAGAAAGTCCCAAGCGCACATAAACCCACCGCTCACAAAGCCCAGAACGTGAACGGACGTGTTCGTGTGTCGTCTGAACATCAACCGGCGTCGTCTTCACCTTTACGACTTCATTCGTCTTCTACATCTCCTTCCCCACCTCCATCCCCAACCCCACTTCCTCCTTTAACTACTTCACCTACTTTGGTTACTTCGCCTTTGTCGTCCCCGGTATTATCTTCTCCTTCCACTCTTCAAGGAGATCCGGCTCGGGTTCAGGATTCTGTAGAGACGGAGGAAGGCGCGGAGGGTGGGACTACGGGACACGTGAAGATGATTTCGGTTGAAAAGAAAGTGTTTTCGAATGTAAGGGGGTGGCATGGTCCTACGAGTTCGAGTGATGACAGTGATGAACATCTGGATGATTTGAATGTCGTGTCGAGAACAGCGGCGGTAGCAGGAACAGCGAGGGTGGGAGTGGGGAAGGCGGGTGGTTGTGTTTGTGGAAATGGAACTGGAAATAGAATCGGAAATGGAGCTCGGAGTGGGGAGTGGGTCGGGGACAGGATTGATATTTCGATTGGTAGGGGAAGGGTTAGGATTCAGTTTGAGGATGAAGAGGAGGGTGAGGGCGAGGGTAAGGCTAGGGAGGGGCGGAGGTGGACTCGGAGGTGGTTTAGGCGTGGTGGGGTCTGATGGTAGTCTTGTAAATGTATTTTGGTGTTTTGTATGAATGTTGATGTGGTTGATTTTGTGGTATACACGATGCTACATATTTCTAGACTGCCTGGTGTACATAAGAAGTCTTGACTTGTTGCTCAACGCGGATAGGTACTTTCGTCAGAGATGTTTTGCGATCCCAATGATGACTGTGTCGGCTGTAAAGGTTGAATTGCCCCCGACTGAAAGTTGTCCAGTGCAAATACACGGTCTTCGCAGGAATGAAACCCTGAAGGAAGAATGTCCAAGGGAACAGCCAAACGGCAGCAAAAAACACTGGTAGGCCAGTGCCATACCGTGGTCTATCCGTTATATGCTGGTGTCGATTTAACATGTCCAATAATATCAATCGCGGACAATATGAACGACTGTTCATGGGCACAACGGTAGTTACAAAGACTAGTATAGAGGGCCTATTGATACTATGTATAGACAATCGCATTACGCTGGAGACGTGTGGAAGCGGCCTGGCGCCAGCTGGGTATCCCTAGAATATTAGTTGTTCTACTGGTAGCGAGACCCCCGACCAAAACAGACACATAAAATGTCCTGATGGGTACGGTATAGTCTCAGCTATGCTGGTAGACAACCACGGGCCACTTACGCGTTGACTCAGTCCAAAAATAACCAGAATAAACGGAGGGTCTGTTAGAAGCAATTTAGCCAACATTTTCCTTGAGATGTACAAGTCACTGCGACTCACAGGAGGCCAATATCAGGTTAAATACAACGCTGGTGCTCCAAGAGAATAAGAGGAAGGCGATCGAAATTCTGCTTATTACTTCAGTGTGCCATCTTGAAATAAATATGGACTCGGAAATTCATAATAACCCACATCAAGCCCAACAGAGCTCCAAGATCAAAAAGGAACACCCTGAACAGCATGTACAACACCGTCCGATCCTCGGTGATGATTCTCCTTCCATCTACTGAAATCCCACGGAATGCGATTACTACTCCATAATAATGTTACTTCAGGATTGAGTAGTTGGAAAATGGTATTGCGACTCGCCCTGGAGTAATGCGATCACCACAATGACCACAAGAACAATGACTGCAATCGCTCGTGGTCTGTTTTAATCGTAATTTCAAGGTCAGCCCACCCTCTATCATCAGACTCACTTACAGTGTTCTCGAGGTTGAGCTACAGTATATACCGTTCAACCGGCCAAAAGAAGTCGGGCGTCCCAGCTCGAACTACGCAAGCGTCAGCCGGTCTATAAAAAGAACGCATCAGCGGATTGATCCTTACAATCAGCACTACGATGACGATCATCAACCAGACAAAGTAAGGGCACAGTTGGAGCTGAAGTGCGAATTACTGAGTGACATTGACATTTCGCGAGAGGCGCCTGCTGACCAGGTACTTCGTGCGTGGCTTCAGTCGTGAGTGGCCAGACATTTCAAGGCAAATCTGAAGTGAGCCCAATAGCGTAAACCTTTATGCCAAAACCTCCTGAAACTGCAAGTTGGGCAACATACCTGGATGACAAAAGAGAGTGTCGTTCCAGCAGTGCTTTTATTAGAAGATGTGAGAGCCAAGATCAGTAAAGGGGGGACAGCATGTACTTACAGAACGGGCGCCGCGTAGATCAGAGCGCTCTGGAAGGCGCACAATGAGTCACCGGGATCTGCTCCGGTTTGGCGGCCAAAGAGGTACAGGAGACAATAGCTGAAGGACGAAACAATCCATGAAAAACAAAAACTATACCACGTCGATAGGCGGGACGTTCTCGGATTAAAGCCTGCTATAATGATAGTGAGGGCTAATCCCGCCCCTCCAATAAGTTGCATGAGGTTGAAAGCGAACACTACTGCTTTGCTCGTTTCCGGATTTGGGGCCTGTGCTATCATTATGTGGTTTTGTGAGATGATATCAAAGGCAAACTTCGCAGGGGTGGATACTCACTTGCTTGACACAACATTTCGGTTCAAAGTCGTTAATGGAGGAAGGAAATGCTGGGTAGCACCCATTAAAGGAGCTGTGTTTTATACAAACGGAGATAGGCAGAAGAAATATTATAGACAGTACGACGGGGCAAGTGAATTGGTCAACTTACAATAAGCCTGACTGCATCAGAGTGCACAGCAGAAGCGATGCTAAGCTTCTACCTGATGCACAGTGCAGAACCAACCCGCGCTCAACGGGAGACCCCTGTCCTGTATTATCCTGCAATCTCAGTCGCAACATCAGAGAAATAGGAACACCGCAACGTCGAAATTGTTTAGAAAGTAGTGTCTGTAAATGTAATCGTACAGATGACACAAATTGGCTGGCTGTGTAAAGTTTGTACTAGTCCAACCGGTGTATTCCTGCCACCAAGAACCAGTAGACCACTTCGATCACACTGCAAATAGTTGACGAGATGGTCCTTTCTTTCGGTGAAGTGGCATGTGTCGTGATATCCTTTATCACTCAAAGACCATCGTTGCGGCGCTGAAACATGAGCAAGTTTGGAAGGACTTCAATTTATCACATCTGGCATGCCTGGTAATTTCAGCCTGAGGGTCACGTAATAAGAGCAAGTGCAAATCTGGGGCACTTGTATAGCCAGCCTCTGTTGCTCTGCTGCAATGAGCAAGTGGACTTAACAATGCAAAGAACGATCTGCATTGGGTGGGTGAAATAGTCGGGGATCATGACGGCGTAAAGTTCGGATACCTCACTTCGGTCATAATAACATCTGTATTTCTGATGGCCTGATGTTATATCTGTCATGACTGCGCGCTGTAATAAACATAGACATGATGACTATAAGTAATTGTATTGTCAGCCACGGAAGTACAAAAGGCTGCATGGAACGCCAGTGCACCGTATTACTTTGATGACATGGAAAGTTCATTGATACAGACACACATACGATTCGTTAGTCGGTCTGACCACCAATCATAAAGAGATTACGTGTATCTTGTAGGAGAAGCCACGCAAGGACCACCACCACGGGCTTGGTTTGAAGCCCAGCATTCCAACAAACCATCAATCAGCGATGAGGCGTAATTAAAAAGATGGAATCCCTCGCGCGCGAACAAGATTATTGTTTGATGACATTACGTGCTTCGTCCGCGTGGTGCTTTAATATTGGTCAGTGAGCTCTCGCTAGCCGCAACCTGTGATGTTATTTGAATTTCACAATGGGAGGGGTGGGGTGTCCATCGGGGCCACAGGTCCCTGTAGATCAATTTGATCACCCAAACCGACGTGGCCGTTGGGGTCCAAGGAGCTCTGAGACATCCCAAAAGGCTTCAATCCAAAGTCCGATTTCATCATCCGAGGGACAATTACAGGAACTCGGTTTTCGCAAGACCGCATACCCGATCAACTGATTGCGGACCTCTTTTTCCCGCAAGGCAGTTGGGTTTTCTAAGCACAAGATCATTTGCATACAACCTTCGACCACAGTGCGGCAGAATATGCGTGCTACCTATTATCTGTGCTGAACAATCTCTTGTCTACTCATCGTCCTTCCTGTATGGAAACACCTGGTTGGGATACCTGTCGCTGATCGAGTCATAGAACCACTGCATGTTCAGATTCAACATCTCCAACACTCCAGCCGGTTAGGGTACATCATCCGCACGTTTCGGTTCGCGAAGTTCTCGTAGATCAAGCGGAATTGACTCGGGGACAAGTCCGCCTCATTCGGGTTAGCCTCGTAGCTGTTCGTTCCGTTTACATTGCCGCCAGGCCTGACTGGGTGGGAGTACACCAGGAAGTCCATGTTCTCGGCCGATGACTGTTTGCCAACCCGGTGGAAGTCCTTGGACATCCTGCTGTCTTGGAAGAAGCCCCGCGCGTCTTCCATCGACAATGCCCTGTTCTCCGTTACACGTCCATCGACGAAGAAGTTGATTGGGAGCGTCGCCTCTGCGTAAGCCGTGAAATAGCGCGGCTGGATGAACCCGAATGTCGGGTTGTTTTGCATAGAGTTGACGATCCAGTGGTACCTAAACTTGGATGCAACTGTCCAATTGTACTTTCCATCGCCGTACCTGTTGGCGAACTCCACCATCTGTTTGTGACGTTAGTGGCTGACTCGATGAGTGTTACCGTTTAGACGTGCCTCATCGAAGATAGTCTCGTTGAAGGGTACACAAGAACGACGAAGCTTTAATGATCCGAACGGCCCGAGCTCCGATGACGGATCATCGATCATGGAACACCGGAACTTCGACACAAACTACAACCGTTCCCAGTGACCGCCCCCCAACAGCACCAACACCCCTCACACGATTCTAAACACAGAACATCAAACGCAACTCTGTAGAGCACTCCTTCGGCTCCTCAGCCAGCTCAGACGCTGCATTAACTACAACCCTCATCCCCCAACACCGACAGACCCACAAGCGCCGAAATTCCATACCAGCGTACGTCCAAGTTTCCTCGACGTAAGTGGACTCCGATACCCTCTCCAAAAAAAGGTCCAAGGCACACACACAATGTGAACACGTGATCGTGTATTGTCTGGACATCAACCGGTGTCGTGACTGTTATCTTAACTCAGCCTTTACGACTTCAAAGTTCATTCGTCTTCTACATCGCCTTCCCCACCTCCATCTCTATCTACACTCCCTTTTTAACTACTTCACCTACTTTGGTTACTTCGCCTTTGTCGTCGCCGGCATTATCTTCTCCTTCCACTCTTCGAGGAGATCCGGCTTGGGTTTAAGACGCTGTGGAGACGGAAGAAGGCACGGAGGGCGGGTATATACCAAAAGCAAAGAAAAGTTTCGGAACCGAAGCGATCCGAACAAGGTCCAGGAGATATGATGGCCGATAGCACGGTGGTGGCCGACGTGTTCTCGGTTGGTCGGTCGGCACTAGCGCTGAATTAGCCGCTCTCCCGCGCCATCCCCCGAGTACACGCCATCCCCCGAGCACACGCCATACCTCAGTACACAGTGGCCTCAATGAGCAGGCTCGCGAGTTGGATGCTCGTATAACTGCTCGTTGAAAGTGTACATAAATAAATAAATCTATTATGTGAGGATACTAATAAATGAGCTACTGAGCAGGGGGGAGGGTCTTATAAAATTCAGGCAGCATTTTCAAATAGACAACGATGAGCAGTCTTAAAGCATTAGTACCACGTCCAATGAGAAGGATATGGATCCGAAATCAGGATTGCGGCATCGCCATCACTATAAAATACGGGAAAAAATATTAGTATGGCTGTGTAGAGTATCATAAGTGACGCACTTATGGCACTCATGTTCTGCATGGCGATTTTCCCTTGCAAATTCTAGGAACTTATGGAGAAGATGGGTAATATTGCGAGGAAACAACTGGCCCGAGGTTTTATATCTGCGCAGGCTTCGAGGAACTAGACTTCCAAGTAATTGAATCCTCCAACATGGCCATACTCCACGAGCAACCTCACGCAGTATGGGCCGACTTTCGATACGCCTCACATCAACCTAACGTGACTAGACCAAAACTCTACAACAAAAACCAAGGAATATTCAAAGTTTAGCACTCGGAGAAGCAGTGCCTCTGAGAATTGGTGAATTATATTTGGGCATACACGTCGACATGTGCAACGATGTCAAACTGCAACCCAATATCCACCAAGCGCACCCTAAAATGGGACCTGATGCGCCAAAGGCCGACTCCGATCAGGTCACCAAAGCGCTGGCCGAAAGACTGACCAAGCTCGGTGAGGGTTGCTGGCACACCGAGCGTCAGGCCGCTATCTTAGCCAAATCAGACCCTTACTTGTTCGGATCGCTTCGGTTCCGAAACTTTTCTTTGCTTTTGGTCCACCCCGATGGAGGGCGGGACTATGGGACACGTGAAGAGAATTTTGGTTGAAAAGAAAGTGTTTCCGAAGGTCATCGGGTAGCATGGTCCTACGAGCTCGAGTGACAATAGTGATGGACATCTGAATAATTTGGACGTTGTGTCGAGAAAAGCAGCGGTGGCAAGAACAGCAAGGGCGGGGGTGGGAAAGGCGGGTGGTTGTGTTTTGTGGAACTGGAACTGGAAATGGAAATGGAAATGGAAATGGAAATGGAAATGGAAATGGAAATGGAAATGGAAATGGAAATGGAAATGGAAATGGAGCTCGGAGTGGAGAGTGGGTTGAGGATAGGATTGATATTTCGATTGGTAGGGGAAGGATTAGGATTCAGTTTGAGGATGAAGAGGAGAGCGAGAGCGAGGTTAAGGCTAGGGAAGGGTGGAGGTGAGCTCGGAGGTGGTTTAGTGTGGTGGGGTTTGATGTAGCCTTGTAAATGTATTTTTTGGTGTTTTGTGTGTATGTGGTCGATGTAGTTGATTTTGTGACATGCCCGTACCCGGGTATTAGCACATTGCTGGGCAGATATTGGATCAGAAGGCATAAAGTAGAGGTGTCACACACGACGCTCAGACGAATGTAAGGTTTACTGGTACTATGCATATACAAATACGTTACTCTGAAGACATGTCGAAGCAGCATGCTGCTAGCTGGGTATCCCTAGAATATGGTTGTTCTGCTAGTAACGAGACTCTCGACGAAAACAGGCACATAAAATGTCCTGTTGGTACGGCATGGTCTCGGTTATGCTGGTAGACAATCACGGACCACTTACACGTTGACTCAGTCCAAAAATAACCAGAACAAAGGGAGGGTCTGTTAGAAGCGAATTCAGCCATTTTCGTTGAGATATACAAGCCGCTACGACTCACAGGAAGCCATTATCAAGTTAAATACAGCACTGGTGTTCCAAGTGAATAAGAGGAAGGCGATCGAAACTCTGCGTCATCACTTCAATGTGCCTCTCGAAACAAGTATGGAGAATCCGAACCACCCACATCAAGCCCAACAGAGCTCCAAGGTCGAAAAGGAACACCCTGAAAAGCATGTACAGCACCTTCTGATCCTCGCTGATGATTCCCCTCCCAGAAATCCTATGGAATACGATCGCTACTTCATGGCATTACTTCAGGACTGAGTGGTTGGAAAATGGTATAGTGACTCGCCCTGTAATAATGCGATCACCAAAATGACCACAAGAACAATGACTGCAATCGCTCGCGGTCTGTTTCAATAGTAGTATCAACGTCAGTTCATCCTCGACCCTCGGACTTCAACCTGTTGAAGACTCACAGTATCTTTGAAGTTGAGCTACAGTATATACCGTTCAACCGGCCAAAAAAGATCGGATGTCCCAGTCCAAACTATACAAGCACGTTAGCAGGTCTATGGAAAATGCATCGCAGGATTGATCCTTACAATCAGCACTACGATGACGATCGTCAACCAGACAAAGTAAGGGCACAGCTGTAGCTAAAGTGCGAATTACTGAGTGACATTAATATTTCGCGAGAGGTGCCTGCTGACAAGATACTTCGTGGATAGCTTCAGTCTTGGGTGGCCGGACATGCCAAGATAAATCTGGAGCGAATCCAATGGAGTAAACCTTCTTGCCGAAACCTCTTGAAACTGCAAGTTGGGCAACATACCTGGATGACAAAAGAGAGGGTCGTTCCAGCAGTGCTTTTATCAGAAGTTGTGAGAGTCACCGTCAGTGAAACGCGGGAGAAGCCTTTACTCACAGCACGGGTGCTGCATAAATGAGAGCGCTCTGGCAGGCACACAACGAGCGACCAGGATCTGCTCCGGTTTGGCGGCCAAAGATGTACAAGAGACAATAGCTGAAGGATGAAACAACCCATGAAAGACAAAAGCTATACCACGTCGATAGGCGAGATGTTCTTGGATTAAAACCCGCTATAATCATGGTGAGAGCTAGCCCCGTCCCTCCAGTAAGTTGCATGAGGTTGAAAGTGAGCACTACTGCGTTGCTCATTTCCGGATCAGGGGCTTTTGCCATCGTGGATGCGTTTTATGAGATGAGATGTCGGCAGAGACGTAAACACCGCACGGATAGGTACTCACTTGCTTGACACGACATATCGGTTTAGGATCATCAACGGAGGAAGGGAATCCTGGGGAGCATCCATTGAAGCATCTGTGTTTTATACAAACGAACATAAGAAGAAAAAGTTATAGATGGTGCAATTAGGCAGGTAAATACCAGCTGACCAGCCAACTCACAATAAGCTTGACCGCATCAGAGTGCCACGGCGCAGCAAAAGCGATGCTGAATTTCTGCCTGACCCATGCAGGATCAACCGGCGCCCAGCGGAAGACCCTTGTCTTGTATTATTCTGCAGTCCCAGCCGCAACACGAGAAAGTAGGCGGTGCAACTTCGATCTTCGTCGGAAGATAGTGCCCGTAGACGTGATCGTGCAGATAACTCAAATTAGCTGGCTGTGTAGGTTTTGCCCTTTCCCTTCGCCAAGAACTGGTTGAACACTTCGGGCGCGCTACAAACAATTGAGGATCTGGTCCTTCTTTCGGTGAAACATGTGTAGTGCCAGTCAAAGGCCGTCGTTGCGGGGTTCAAAGCCCAAAAGTTCCAACAAGCCATCAGCATATGCATCAGCAATGAAGGATTATTAAAATTTAAAAGATAGAACAAAGATAGAACAAGTCACGTGTGGACGAGATTGTTGTTAGGTAGCGTTGTGTGGCTAATTTCTTGCCATCATGATGGTGTTCTGATGCGGGTGGGTGAGCTCCCGCGATCCCCGTCCTGTGATATTATTGAATCACAACAACGGGAGGAGTGGGAACGTCCATCGCCGCAGGTGCTGCCTGTAGGTAAATCTGGTCATCGGGCACCCCAACCGACGTGGCAATTCAGGTCCGAGGAGCTCGATGAGACAAGGCTTCGATCCAAGGTTCGATTCCAGCACCCGGGACCGCATACTCCCACTGGTTAACTGATTGCAGACTCTTCGGACCTAAAAGGCAGTTGGACTCTAACACAGCTACAATACGACATAATATGGCGTGCTACCTATCAATCGTGTCAAGAAATCCCTCCTCCAACTACTCGTCGTCTTTCCCATATGGGAATACCTGGTTGGGGCACCTATCGCTGATCGAGTCATAGAACCATTGCAAGTTCAGATTCAACGCCTTCTTCAACACTCCAGTCGGGTTAGGGTACATCATCCGCACGTTTCGGTTCACGAAGTTCTCATAGATCAAGCAGAACTGACTCGGGGACAAGTCCGCCTCATTCGGGTTAGCCTCGTAGCTGTTCGTTCCGTTTACATTGCCGCCAGGCCTGATCGGGTGAGAATTCACCAGGAAGTCCATGTTCTCAGTCGACGACGGTTTTCCAACCCGGTGGAAATCCTTGGGCATCCTGCTGTCTTGGAAGAAGCCTCGAGCATCTTCCATCGACAATGCTCTGTTCTCCGTCACACGTCCATCGACGAAGAAGTTGATGGGGAACGTCGCCTCTGCGTAAGCCGTGAAGTAGCGCGGCTGGATGAACCCGAATGTCGGGTTGTTCTGCATAGAGTTGACGATCCGGTGGTACCTGAACTCGGATGCAACCGTCCAGTTGTATTTTCCATCGCCGTACTTGTTGGCGAACTCCACCATCTGTTTATGACATTAGCGGCTGACTCGATGGGTGTTACTGTTTAGACGTACCTCATCGAAGAGGGTCTCGTTGAAGCTGTGATTGTCTCCCCAGTAGGCATCAGCTAATCCGGAGGTCAGTACGAGCCGTTGATAAGCGCTTGGGTGGTGAAGACAAACCTCGGGTCATGCTTGCATCGCCCTCGAACACGGCATGGGTATTGAGTCCAGCGGCAAGTGCTGGTGCAGGCGGAGCAGGACCGGTCTTGGGAGTCTGAGCTCCGATACTCAGAAGATCGGTAACAAGGTTTCCATCGATGAGGTGGGCAGCATAGGTCACGAATCTCGCGAATTTGCTCTCCATGTTGAAGCCTAGAGTATTGTTCTCAGGCTTGCCTCTGTAGATGAAGGCCATGAGCGCACACACCTTCCTGAACAGCAGAGATAATCTGGGCTGGGCTCGCAATACCATTGCGAGGAAGATACTGTATCCCATGGTTAGGATCTTTGTCACGTATGGAGAGAGCCACAAAAGCACGTACACCATGGGATGCAAGGGTGTTCAAGCCAGGGCATGGACCACGAATGTCACCTGGCCTGAGGGGCTTCCAGGGATGCTTGGCATCGTTGACGAGCTTGAGGCCGGTGAAGCTGGGAGGGCCAGGAGGAGGTGTGGGCTCCTTGTACTTGAGAGTCGGGATGATCTTGTCCAACTCCTCGCGCGAGAGCCCGGCCAAGGAGCCATAGGCTGGGAAGGCGGAGGCTGTGGAGGCCAAAGCAAGAGCGAGGGCGACGAAGTTGACAAAGTTGACCATTCTGCGACTGGATAGAAGGGTTGTTTTCCTTAGTGATTCGTGGAGACGTTCTTGTAAATTTATAGGAACTCATGAATACTACCAGGTAAATATTCTTAAAGCTCCTTGCGTAGTCCAAGACCAGGCTGCCATGCTCTGTGAGAACGTCCCAGTTGATTCGGGATCCGTGAAAAGAGTCATCAAGCTTGGCAACTGCCTAGCGAAATTGCGTTCAAGAATGCGTTTCAATGAAACACCCCGTAGATCCATCAAAAATACTGCTGGGCAATTCATTCCAGGGCCAACGTATAGGGACAGAATCTATCGCTTCAGGGTAGCGCATATCCCACGGTTCGTTAGAGCATAGCTGTTCATAACGTCAGTTTCACCTGTATTCAACGCCAAACTCAGATCGCATGTAAGACACTAACACCAGCGAGAACAACATCGATCGCTACCCCTAAGATGTATTGGACTGAGCGGAATTAGTTCGTACGCGAAACTGCTCGACTCTTCCACCCGTTGTCGACCAGGGTTGTCCACTGGTATCGGGGGAATGGAGGAATGGAACAATCATTAGGTCCCCGAAAAGCAGAATAAAATGCTGCATCTTCACTTACGAAGAAGCGCCGGGCACGCCCTGCAAGGACAAAACGGAGTATCTAAATTTTGGAATTTGCGTTGGGGTTATCTGAGCTTGGATGCTAACTCCTCAAACTAGCTTTACGCGCTATCTCCAGCCTATCCCTCTCGGATCCAGAGGCTGCATTCGGTTATGGTCGGGCACAGCAAAACGCACGGTGGCTATTTTTAAACTTCTCAAGATATTCTATCCTATCGCGTGTGGTTCATGCTCGTAAGCGCTCTCTTCACGTTATGCGGTTAGTTACCGAATCGAAGAAACCGTTACGAAAATCAAGCGACACCGCTAAGTTTCCTGGAGCCAATAAATGAAGAACAGTATTTTTAGCAAACAATGTGCGTCGTTATCTACACCCCATTCGTCTTTGAGCTCTTCAGACGGAATGCGAATTAACTCGTATCCAAGGACTCCAAACCCGGAGTTTACATTTTCTTCCCCTCAAAGGACATCCCATATCTGATGGCCACGGCATATCGAACCCCACGTCAACGTACTAAATGAAGTATTTGAGATTTCCCGCCTTGATGAAATATTCGGCGCTCAAACCAGCATGGACGCACGGTGGTGGCTGCTCAGCTTGTCGACTCCCCGCAACTGAGATACACGCAGTGTCCCGATGAGGATGTCAGTCAACATAACCCTACAAAGGAGCCCCTTTAGAAAGTGTAAGTTTCGGCGTGTACTATACCTAGCACACCTACCGCGGTCATGACATTGGGAGCAGAATCCCTAGATCCCATGCCCATGAACGTGCACGTTTGAGACCACTATGGGTACAGGAATACCACTGTCCCAGTTCTGTGGGTTGGGGTCTGCTACAACATAGGGTATTGGCAATCGACATACTCCAGTCTCCGAGCACCGACGAGGGGAGATTTCTCATGGCCGGAAAACGACCTGTTAAAACAGAGTTCCTTGGATCACCCGACGCTGACAGTATCGATTCGGAATGGAATTGAGTAAACGTGTTGGTGAACGGTTACTTCTGGAGCAATCGCTCATAACTTACGTGTACCTTGCTACATACAGCACATTAATCAATCGGTCCTAAATACATCAGCAAAGAGGGGCGTCGTGAAACTTACTACCCAGACTAACAATTTTTATCATTCTCGTCTTGGGCCTCTTTGGAAGCCTAAAGGAAAGGATCGGATATGTATATGAGGATCTTCTGTGAGAAAATGCCTGTCGGAATGAAACTGTGTGGGATGGATCTGGCAGTTTAGAGAAGAACGATGAAGAACCGATGTATACACTGAACAATGTTCGTTAATAGATACTTTGTCTATCGCATTCAGGCATGAGACACGATGACGACGACATCGGCCAGTTCCGCTCACATCCTGAGGCCTGAACCTGAAAATTCAATTTGTTGCACGTGAATTTCGAGTCCTATTTGGCTTTATTTGGTTGTCAATTCAAAAGATCTCTCAGCACAGCACCCAACGCCACACCAAAGGAATAAGTACGCTACAATTGCCCTCAGCCGAGATCCATTTGAGCGGCACAGAAGAGGGAAACTAAGTTCCGAGATTATCTTTCTGGCGCGATGTATACGCCCTCGTCAATCTTTCAACCTTATCCTACCTATACTTATATCCGGACACAAGTTTGATGTACGGCGCCCAGTTCGCGGCCACTTCCCGTTATTCTTCAAGAGACGAACTTCTCAATCTTCACCAACATTGTTCAAAACTTCGATCCATGTGTTCCAGAATATGTATATCTACTACCAAAGACTCAAATCAGATGGATTTTCCGGTCGACAACGCCAGTTCTGGATATGCTGATCATGTTGATGGTGTTGATGAAGCCGCGTCTTCCGTTGCTAGGAGCATAATGGACACTCCTCAGTGAGACAATCCGTGTATTCGAGGCTGAACCACGAATTGCGGCAGTCCCGCCTCCAGATACACCAGTTGCTGTTGTGGCCCAGCTTTAGGAGTCGAGGCACCCCCCCAATTACTTCACCAGTCATACTCAGAAGTTTACGCGTCACCGGAGCCCCTTGAAAGCTAGAATCCTGCCTCATCAAAATGTCATGTCCTGTCTGTCGCATTTTGACGTATCAATAGTATCAATAGCTTCGACTTAGGCTCCATTTTGGTGTGCTATATATTTCATAATAAGGTAGTGAGGGGAAGCGTTATTGTGCTCTCTCCTCGAGGCTGGCTCCTTTTCTCTTTTTTCTTCTATTCTTTTCCTTTTCCCCCTTCTGTTGATCGGGGCTCGCATTGAATTTCGAGGCTTTCTTTATATTCTGCCACAGGGCTGGAAACATTGCATAGGAAGGTCAACTATGTATCAAGGTGAGCTGCAATCAGACGCCACCGCCGCATATGAAACTGACTGGAGATTTCATAAACCCAGTGTCCGAAGATACAACGCTAGTCAACGCTTTCATCGCCCTCCAGCTTGCTGGCACTCTGGGGTTTTTACTTATCTTTTTAACCGCCCTTTTTTCTTCTCGAGTCGTTAGACACCCAACATGGTTTAGTTTTTGCTTCTCATGGATACTATGGGGTGTTTCTTTTTCACTCCTTTTTTTCGCTGGCCAACAGACACATGTCACCTCTCGAGCACTATGCATCACTCAATCCGCCCTTGTCTATACAATGCCACACTTGTAGGTCCTCATTCTTCACCCTTCTTCCAAATTGCGATTAATTCAGATGACATCACATTCAGAGCCGGTCTTACTTCTGTAGCCCTCATCATCTATGTACGCTCTCCTATCATACCTCACTTGTTCATGATGTTGATGGCGGGTAGCTCCTGCTTAATGTGCGGTCAGCTTTATTGTCGACAACGACTCGAAAACAGCAGCGGGTTGCACCACTGGTACGAGAGCTGCTTCCTGCCTTGCTGTTTTGGCTTACGCAATACCCAAGTTGGTGTGCATACCTTGGCTTCTTGGACTGGCAGTCTTCCTATCATTCCTTGTTGTGAGCGCTCCTGTCGTCTTGTGCTTTAGTGTCAGATTGATTAAGTACTACGCATAGTATTCTATCAAGCATCCAAGCGACGTAGAGATGTCCCATAACGGAACATACTGCGTGATCGTAGACAGCTACCTGTAAATTGTCTCATTGCTATCCCCTTATCTCCGCCCTCTTATGTGTAAATTTACGCCCAGACCCAAGGTCACGGCTGCAACAGGAACATTTTTTTCCATCGCTATCGTGCTGCTTGAAGGTACGCGCTGATGGCAAAAATACCGTGCCTCACTCTGACCACTTCCACAGCTGTGATAGGGGTAATCTTTTACCGTCATAGGAACCACGTTGACGGCTTCCCCCAATCGGTTTACCTTGCGATTCAGCTTGTATTGTTCACAGCTGTCGTCCTTTGTGCCGCTGGGTCTGTCATCGAGGCAATCTTCACTTCAGTTCCACTTCACCCTAATACCCAGTATAGTCTAGGGCTTGTGTTCATAATAACGCGCAGGCGCGGTGCTGCTTTTGATATCATGCTAGGTGCAGGCGCGTCACACTTTCAATTGACTGGTGTTTAGTTATTAAGCTATCCTCGGAGGCAGTCCCGCTTGCAGCTTCAGTGATATTCGGATCCCAGAGGGTATGTCTTTTACCCAAATCAGATGACAGGGCGGCTGAATGATTTTCTCGTATATTCAGGATATTCTACTTTCTTGGGCGTTTTGGAGACCCCGCTCGGCTGCTCCCTGGCCCACTCAACATAGCGAATTGAGCTTAGGAGAACTCTCGGCTATCGAGTCGATAGGGATAATTGGGCGACCCGTTCATTCCAACGGTTGAACCGCTTTTGCTTCAACTATCAGCCCGGACTTACTTAGATATTTGTCCTATATCTTCTCCCTCTCACTCTCCTATCCCAACGCTATGTTTTCTACGCTCTCCTGTTATGTAGTCATTGACGCTAGGCAAAACCGATCAGGGACTGTGACTATCTTCTCTGTGGTGATGGGAATCCCATGTACAGGAGTTATGCATAAATATTGACAGCTCCCACGCATGCGAGAAAACGACATGCCAATAACTCATAGCTTCCGGTCCCGCTCGCGGCGGCTGTGAATGTCCTTGGCCTTAGTGAGTGAGCCCCTCGTTTGGCCTGTGCGTGCGATTTCGAAGCAGGACTGCACCCCTATTGGAATGGTTTATTTCCCTGCCGCTGTAGAAGACCTCAATACGAGGGCAGTTCCTTTCAGTGTACTGTAAAGGTGAATCCCTCGCAACCCGTAGATTCAGGTCTAGCAGGATCCCCTCATTTGTTACGAGACCTTGCGCTATCTAGGATCCACAAACCCAAGAACCCGGATTCAGTAACTTGCACAGCCGTGGCGTCTTACGGGAGGCACCGGACGTGATGGCGTCGAATAGTAATGGTGCTTCCAGTCATGCCCATCCTGGGTGGACCAGCTAGCTTCTTGACAACCAGGGGGACAGTGTTCCAAAAATAGTTGACAGGGACTGGCTCCTCGCGATCAATAACACTCAAACACTCATCGCCGTTCTCGTCCGTGTTCCTCAGTAGCCTCACCTCAACAACCTTCTTGATGTTAGCCATTATAACCTGTTCTGATACGTTGGTGTACAAAATGACTTTGACTGACGAATGTGCCTTCGGGCTTTGCGAAATATCCCAGCGAGTGAGGGCAGAGAGCATCAACATCAAACGGGGGCAGGCGCCATCATTCAAGGCGCAAACTGACAATGTTCTCATCACACACCCCACTGAACGTCGAGATGTTTCCAAGGCTATATCTCCGTGGAACAAAGGGGACGCTGCCTATCATTCTCTTCATTCCCTTCATTCTCTTTCTTTACTTCTCTCCCGGGGGGTGCACTTCCGACCCCCGACGTTGACCGTTAAACGACTGCGCTCGCTCTTCTCAGTTGCACGCAAAGACGAAACGAAGGATAGGCTTTACCATGTACTTGGGAAAGAGTGAGTGCTCTCAGCCTCTCAGCCCTCTCTGTCCCCTGTTTCTGACCCCGAACCAATTTGAAGGGTCAGACAACCTTGAGAGTAATACACCGCACGACCGCTTCGTTCTGGCATTCGTTATCATGCAGCTCATTGGTGCAGGGGGACTAGTCCTGATTTTGTTCACAGCCTTAATAAGTACGCGCGTGAAGCGCCATTCGACATGGTATAGCTTCACCTTGTCATGGATCTTTTCATGTATCTGTTATTGCCTGTTATTCTTTGCTGGGCAGCAAGTCGGAGATCCTCCAGACGTCACACTATGCATGATTCAAGCAGCACTGATTTATGCGGCCCCTGTCTTGTAAGTTCACACTCTCGGATAAGTTTTGTTTCTGATTCTGGGTCTTTGGCTTGCAGGACGGCTTGCACTACCCTTTCTCTTGTGATCCATGTGGGTGCCCGCGCAACCTATGCCCACGCGGGATTGAGCAACAAAATGGCTGCAAATATAGATGTACCTCAATTTCCGCGCACTCTTGTATACCTCAGAATTCGACGTCCGTCCTATAACGGAACTGATGGTAGGTGGTGCTTCCACAGAAAAAGACAAATTGGCGCAATTTTGTCGCCTCCTAGCTATTAGGCATGCCTTATTTCGTGTGGGGTGTTGTTTTTGTTGGTATTCTGGTGGTAAGTCATCCAGTGACGGCTCAAACAGAAACTGTTCACCTGCTTGTGCATTAGTTTGAGCTACAAAATCCTGAAACCATCCGCCGGTCACCCAAAGGAACATATTGTGACTCCAGTCTTCCAACATTGTGAGTCCTCACGATTCCTGTGTTGTACGATGGACAAACTGATGCAGACATATTTCCACGTTTGAAGATCTCGTATATCGTCTAGCGTCGTAATGATGACGACTGTAGTGATCGTCTTATTGCTCAGTGAGTTCGAGGCCAGGCATAACTGTCGTATACTAAGGAACCGCTTTCACAGTTGTTCTTGGGTATCGTGTTATTCGCAATAGGGGCCATATGCTGAGGGAAGGGACGATGTTTGCGATGCTTTTCCGTGTAATTGCTTTCAGCGTTATAGGAGTCATGGCACTAGGGTGCGTCTAGATACTTCTCAAACGGATGGAGAGACGTCCTGACGCTCATCAGGTTATCCTTAACGTTTGTTATCACGAACGATCACGATGGAGTATTTGATATGCTCTTAGCATCCAGTATGTTTCCCCCATTCTTAGAGAGCTGTGAATGTGGCACTAATAATATCCTCAGTGCCTCTTCTTGCAGTGCTGATTTTCGGTAGTCAGTTGGTATGTCAAGTGATGATCATCATCGTGATTGTCGTCGAGGGGATTCCTCACATTTATATAGGATTTGATTCGAACTTGGACGTGCCAACGAGACGGATATAGACGCGCGAACAGATCTTTGGACCAAGAGGAATGGAAACATCTCCGTTCTTAGGACCATAACACCTCCTTGCGAAGGCTGGACCTATTATGATTGCGGTCTCTTCTTTAGCCTTCCTATTTATCAATCTCGCTTCGGAACATAATACTCTTTATGTGGAGATTATCGTGATGGAACATAGTTTGGAATGTCCCACCTTCGTTCGTCGGGCCTCCGGGCTTACCCCTACATCTTGATAGTATGATAGTATGTATACTAGGTTGTTGCTATATATCGACACGCTATGCAAAAATAGCGATGATGAACTATCTCGAAATCTCCTTGCAGCGACCAAACATTAGATGCATTTATCAGCACCTTTAGCCTCGGGAAGTGATCGCAGTAAGCACTCACGCCAGTCATAGTTCGTCACACTGAGAGTCAAATGGAACATCTCGTTCTATCACAGCTGCGCGTTCAACTTTTGCAAACACTCCATCACAACTCCAACACCCTTCCTGACACTTTCTATATCCTCCGGGTGTATCCGCCTAAGCAGACTACCTAGCTTATCCGGATGCCAGCGCAAAAGTGAGCTCCTGACTCTGTCCTTCTTCGTGACCTTCTCTCCGCGGACAGTTAACCCTTCCAGCAGGAACTCCTGGACGCGGTCGACCGTCAGATCTTCGACTTGCATTGATCTGTTTTTCCGACCCTTTACCTCCGCTGCCTTGGCTTCCTTCACTGGCCATGGTATATCCTCGAACCTCAGCAAGATAGTCGTATTCGCGTCATGCGCCTTCTTCACCTTTGACCAAGTATCATTCCAACGTCTCTCATAGTTTTCCCAGCGTTCTAAAATTTGCCTCTCGAGCTCGCGCAGCTTGAGCTCCTCTCTGATAGCCTGCGTGCGCCCCCAATCTCTTCGGCCCTGTGCATCTCGTAGAACACCACCGCTACGAACCCAGTCTTCCTCCCCCTTTTGAGCTTCCTGAGCCTCTAGCTCTCGTCGCCGTTGCGCGAGGCTATTGAGACGGTCCTCCTCTGTTGTTGGCTGCGTTTCCTCTGACACGTTTTGCTCCTGGCTTTCTGGTTTACTTGTAGGACGCGAAGTTGTTGCGTCCTCTGGAGCACCGTTGGTGTTCAAGGGTATATCCGGGGACCATCGGTGCGCATTTGGCGAGGGGAATAGGATGTACCCTAGTCCCGGAATCCGTGGCGTAGGTAGTTTGGAAGGAGTAGTTTGGGTGGTAGTTTGCGAATTCGAAGTCCGGAAGGGGGTGTTAGTGAAGAGGGTCATTCACCTCCTGGTCTGCCAGCAGAAAGGTGGAAAGAATGGATGGTAAAACGTCTTCGAGGGCAAGTCGATGATTGCGTAGAGGATAGTCCGTGGAAGGACCACGATTAAGTTGGTAATGATACTAGTTATATTGGTTTTAGGGCGGGTCGTTGCGCGTTTACCCGCGGTGAATTCCGACCTTTTTTCGCGTTCGCCTCCGAACTATCAGTGATCACGCGAGCAACTCAGTTTCCCGTGTTTCCTCTCATCGTGTTCCTGTCCCCCGTGACACGGTTTCGAACTATTTTCCCAGGACACTTTTATCGCACAACTGAACGTTGTTGCATTCATGCTGCACTCACCAAGTTACTTCCATGACCCATCGTGGTTCAATGCGCAATGCTTATCGAGTTCGTCTATTCTGGCTGGGAATATCTACCCACTACACTTGGAGACTACTATCAGGCTGGACTGAGATGCTGAGAGACAGGTTCTAGTGGCATTTCGAAATAACACCACAAAGACGACAGGTCACGAAGCTCCGGCTAGTGTATATATACATTAATTCGAGTCCCGCACCGTTACACTTGCAGGTGGAAAGGGCTAACGGTTCCCCCGACGGGACAACATGTTTTAGACTATGATAAGGCGCTAAACGCGACTGGATGTTTATTATTCTCAAGTCAAAACCCAGAGAGCGGACTTGGGCATGAACCTTCTTATCATAGATAGCAATATGGATGACTTCTAGCTGTTCGCGAGTTCCAGACTGACATCATGAATGGCTGATGACCCCAGTGAAGAGTGCGTCTATCATGACTGACACTATATTAAAACTACCTGTATACTGAGTCTGGTACATGCCCCTCTCTCACCGACATACTACTCATATCCGGCAAAATTCGTGACCAATTGATGTTGCTTGAACCGGCTTTCAGGTCTTCAACCTTGCCTATTAGGATCGGACCGAGTCTCTGAGACTGAGTTCAGTAAGCACTGAGTACTACGGGCATTTTCAGAACGGCAAGGCACCAATGTTTTCGCTACTGGAACTGGGGCAGAGGCGGATAGTAACTTAATGATGCTACAATATAGAATCCATAGAATTGAATACCATAACCAAGTGCATCATGTTACATGGAATTCACGAGTTGTTCTGACCTGGGCTGAATTCTCTTGACGTAATGGAGATATCAGCACGTCTGCCAACCTGTAACAGAAACTGGCACAGCTATACACAGCCAACCTAACACGTGACCGTGGTATCATTCGACCGCTGATCGGGCCATGTTACACTCGCATCCGTGCCAGTAGTAGAGGAACTTCAAGCAGAAGCCAGAACATACGGCTTCTGCATTCAAGTTGACGAAGACAGGTGAGTTGAAGTTTTAGAACCTTAAGACTTCATCGTCTTAGGCGGTTATTGATTGGTTCCCCTACAGGTGTTGTAGTGTGGGCCACTAGACATCTAGTAGCCCGCGCATTGAAGACTACCCGCCATAACATCTGACCACGCAACAAACACTCGGTGCGTCTGATTAATCCCCATTTTTGCGTGTTCCTCTCACCATGCCCTGCACCAAGGAAATCATGCCTCCCATATGGTTATTCAGCTGCGCATTGTCATTTGACCAAGAGCAGGGAGTCCACCGGAGTGGTACTCCAGGAGCTGAACGACAATCACGAGGACCTCTCGAATTCTTCAGGATGCTCAAAGTGCAGGGCGGGCAGGGATGGAAGGCAGTCGGTTTTTGGGGTATCAACAAGGCGGGGCACTTGTCCATGCGACACATGGGTGCGGACAGGCGGTAGCTACCGATCCAATGGTGCGTTATTGCCGCGTCCACCCCAACTAGTCACTTTCTTTGCGCTAACTGGTTATCTAGGTGATCTCAGCAGTGGATTATCAGAGGGTACCCTTATTGGTACCTTCACGCCAGAAACTGCTTTACTGAATCAACAGGCGGAACTCACCAGAATGATAATAAGGACACTGGAGGACAAAAAAAGCTATAGGAAGCTGCTCCACCTTGAGACCGTGAAAGCACAACGATGTATTGATACCTTGCAAAAGGTATGGCCTCTCTCAGAACCTTGACTGCTTTACTCAAAGCTTCCATGACTTGCCAGTTGCTCTATGTTCCCGATCTCCTCAATCGCAATATGAGACGGCCGGTTCTAGTCGCATTACTTCGCCTCTCAGCCGCATACGGACTCTATCCACAATGCCTGACAGTTGAAGGAATTGTCCAGACGGAACAACTCATGTTAGGCGGTCAATTTGGGGAAGTACACAAAGGCTTGCTCGGAAACGAGGTTTTGTGTCTCAAGGTCCCAAGGATGTATCAGCGGTCCGAGAGAGGGGATGTACAGGGCGTATGATATCGACCTTGTGCCATTACGTTACACCATTGACACGTTGGCCCAGATTTTTGTGCGGGAGGCGCTCGTCTGGAGTGGACTTGAACACCCTAATATTCTACCTTTCTATGGCCTGTGTCGTCTGAGAGACGCGAATGACCGCATTTGCCTAATATCACCATGGACGGAGAACGGGAATGTGTGTTCGTACATAAGAGCACACCCAAGCGTGCCTCGACTAAAATTAGTACGATTTGATTCGCCTGGTGGACGTTGTGGGGAATCAGTACTCAATATTCAGTTGCCGATTAGGTCTACGATATCATTGACGGGCTTCATTATCTACACGTCAACGATATTGTGCACGGAGACTTGAAAGGCGTAGGCGCTGTCGACCCCATGTCTCACGGCCCAGCTAATCCCCAGATGTATCGCAGGAAAATATCTTAATAACTCCATGCGGTCGCGCCTGTCTCGCCGATTTTGGTCTTTCATCAGTTCTCGATACTGACATCATCGGCTGGACATCCGTTCCAATCGTGTCCCAAACCGGAGGAACCGTCCGCTGGATGGCTCCCGAGTTGATTGAGGATCCGGCCGACGGTGGTATCTCACAACCGACGACTATGGCGGATATCTTCTCTCTAGGATCTGTCATGTACGAGGTAGGGTTTAATCTCCCGTAGACAATTCTCGTTTGATTAGCTTTCATATAGATTCTGAGCGGCCAAGTTCCGTTCCCTGGTGAACGCACCTCAACCGTCATATTACGCGTCATCCGGGGGAAACGATCCGAAAGACCTGCTCTGGAGACTGCACCAGAACTCTCGGACGAAATCTGGGAGCTAATTCAAAAATGTTGGAGTCACGAACCCACGGCACGGCCTACCGTCCATCAGGTCAAGGAGGAGCTGTCTCGCATTACAAGATCCAGCTCACCAAGCCCTTCAAACGACGGCAATGACAGCTCTGATTTTTCTCGTCTTCAGTCGCCCTTCGGAAGTGCCACCTATAGCAAGAATTGCCAGTTGGCCCAGAGTGATATCGAGTCGGTTGTCGAAATTGTGAGCCTTAACCATCAAAACTTGTCGAACGATTCAACTGATTACAGACTTAAAGCTTACACCTGGTCACCATTTTTTGTCCCCGCTCGGCCTTCCTTAAGCCATTTGCCGTGCTTTGTTCGTTGCATTCTGTCTAGGTTTTACGCCCTTTCCTTAAGTTCGCCCGTCCTTGTATTGTTGTCCACTGTCATATATTTAGTGCCCCTTTTACGTATTTCCTTGACTCTGCGTGAAGGTACTCACCCGCTACCTGGGATTCTTGAGCGAGGGCTCTAGTGATATTCCGGGTTGTCGTACTGTGAGATGCGACAGATTGCAGACATTTTCAGCTATGGCTTGCGGGGGCCATCGCAAGAGGCACAAATGCCTAGAGAGGAGTGGTTGGCGGCAGAGCTACTTGAGTTTGGTGTGAGTCATCCCGTCTCTGGGCATGGTTTGCAGGTCAGACGAAAGCACACGGAAAGCGAGGAAGGACTTGCAGGACGGGAGGGACGGGATAAGTGATGGACAACAGACAGGCTCACATGTGTATCCTGACGGTTGAATACTCATTCCCCAGTCATGGGACGCTTTTGTATAAGCCGACGTTAAGCCGAGGCCTACTTTCAACGAGTGAAGGAGGCTTCAAATTCCTCAAACGTCCTTCAGGGATGCCATGTACAACAAGGAATGCCATTCGACTCGGAATGATATTGAGCTGATCACTGGGATTGCGAGTCATAGCAATTAAGGCTCACTCAGGACGTTTCAATGATTATGGACTTGAAGCTGACATCTGATCACCGTATTTTGTTTCCCTTCGGTCTTCCTCGAGCCACCCGAGACGCTCTGATCCTAGTATTCTGCTTGTGTTTTTATGTCACTTCTTGACTCCTTTGCATTTCATTATCACTGCCTCCCCGAAGAAAACATGCTTGTATTACTTAATGCGACTGGGTGTTTATGTTTCTCAAGTCAAGCCTTGAGAGCGGACTTGGGTATAAACCTCCTTATCATGGATAGCATCGTGGACGACTTTCTAACCGTCCGCGAGTTTCAGACCGACATCATGAATGGCCGATGACCTTGGTGAAGAGTACATCTATTATGGCTGACGCTATATTAAAACTACCTGTACTAAATCTGGTACATACACCCCTCTCTCCTGACATACCTATACTTCTTCGTGTGGCGGGTTGGAAAATTGTCGAAGGTGACTCTCTGTCATCTCAATCCCAACAACCGAAGTACTACCAGATCCATGAACATAAAACAAAATCACGAGCGCCCAAACGAAGACATTGAGCAAAACAGCAAAAGCACGGGTCGGGAACATCCCCCAAGACATAGAAGTCACCGCAGGAGCAAACAGCAACATGCCTAGACCTTGCAGACTCTCACAAAGGAAGCGGTATTGACGGAAGTGGTCGTGATGCCGACCATGGTCAGTAATATTGGACGGTTGAGAGAAAGGGTTTGGGTGGGGAGTGGGGGGTAGGAGAAGCGGAGTTGCGTTTGGCGTAGCCGTAAGTACGACAGTAATATCCGGGAATGCTGACATAGTGCGGAACAGCATGCTGAGCTGGAAATTTATACGTGATTTTCCGTGCTTTCCGGGAATTGAGCGTTTGGGTGTGAAGGGTGACCGGTGACCATAGGGCAAAACAGATTCATGGACAGACTCCTATCCAGTCGAGCTCGTAGATAGCACTTGCCAAACAAGCAAATAGACTCCACGGGGCTGGCGTGTTTGTTTGTATAAGGACTTCCTGGCCCACAGGACCCACAAACGAGCCACCTTCGGCTTGCGTTGGATGCAACTCTCAAGTGCTGCTCGGGTCGGCTTGCCGTGATCCAGAAGAGAGGTGCCGCAAACACAAAGACTTTACTCATACGTTCGTGCAAGACACTACTTATTTTCCTTTCCATCCACCTTTACCCCTTTCCTGTCCATCACCCATCACAACAACCACTGCATTTCTTGAGCCTGCGCCGGTGATTTCTACTCTTCATGCCCCAACATCTATTGAATGGCCCAACTTCTCCCAAATAGCGTGGTGTAAGGCTGCAGAAGAAGTTCCATCGGACGCCAAAACGTCTAAATCATCCGTATCACGATCGAATTTGTCGAGGTATTCAGCTGCACCAGACATGCGCGCAACTTTTGAACAGGCGGCATGCAGTGCTAGGAGCTCTGGAGAAGGCAACGGAAGGCGCTGAGGATCTGTCGAAGTGAACTCGACGACTTCAGGTAGAGGAATGAGTGCATGGAAGGCTTTTGGACGATAGCAGTTTTCAGATTCCTGGTTATCGAGGCAGTTAGAGAGGAATAGGTCACAAACGTGATACTCACTGTCTTCTCGAACCAAAGTTCTAATCGATCAAAGTGGTCGTGCACATTCTTTTCCATTGTCATGATATTGACAAGAGAATGCACCTTTGCTCCATTCAAAGTTTTGACATCATAACCGAAGTGCTGCAAGACTGCTAAGACAGATCCAGCGTAGGCCGCCTGAACAGTAATAAGTTAACGACAAAGTGAGATATCATACGGAAAACGCACTTTCGTTTCATTACCTGCGCCTTCTACGGCGAAGTATGTGGAATCCGGCAGAATATGGGCACATTCCGTGTGAATTACACCACCAGCCGCCAATATCTCCTGGTAGCTAACAGTGCCGAGATCTCGTATCAACATATCGTATTTTCCTGTGACCATGCACCGATAACCGTCTCGAAGAAGTGCCTAGATGAGTATGTTAATGACGAGCAGCAGACA
>JAEUWR010000573.1:0-32557 GCA_018524895.1 Podaxis sp. C-F-101400
CATGCCTTCCAAAGCGTTTCAGTGGAAAAAGGTTAACGGAAAGGACTGAAGACTCTCCTAACTCGGGCTACTCATAACATAAAGTTTGATTTCTAGATTTTCCGAACATACTCAGTTTCTATGGAGAAAGGAAAGACACAGTATAAAGGGACTTCGAATATTGTCTGCCGTCTCTCCTTCGTTTCAACTCTCCCAACATTCCAGATACACCAAAGACACAATGACACAAGCACACGGCCTCGGAAAGGGAAAAGGGTAATTTCTCTTCTACAGAATGCCTTTGATACACCGCAGCTGACCTCGGCTCTTTCCAGTGGCAAGGTAACTACCGCTGAAATGAGCCTCAGAGAAGGCGAAGCCTTAAGAAGACGGACTTGGTCCAAGAGACTTGGGTTGCAATTCCCCGTTGCTCGTGTGAAGAGGACAATGCGCAAGTTCCTGACGCGCGAGCAGAAACATGTCAAACTATCAGCTGCAGGTGAGTTCAGGTAAGGTCTGATGGGCCAATGTAGATGTTCACGGTAATCGGTTGCCATGTCACAGTATACCTAACGGCTGTCCTGGAATATCTGGTGGCAGAATTGCTCGAAGCTGCGGGTAATACAACCAGAGAGGCTGGGAAGCGTCGCATAGTGCCACGGCATATTTTCCTTGCCGTTAAGAAAGATCGCGAGTGAGTGCCAAGGTGTTATGACACGGCTTAACATAGGCTAAGAAGGAATAACAGATTGGACACAATCTTGCAAAATGTTACTTTTGCTGAAAGTGGTGTTGGTAGGTATTGCGGTGATCTCTGGAGCATTCACTAACTTGGCTTGAAATGCATGCGTAGAACCTTTCATATTCGCGAAACTGCTGCCGGTGGAGGTGTCACCTTAGGAAGTATTTGTGGTAGAGAGCACCTATTGAACGCAACATTTATTGTTAAGAACAACGATAGGAAACCACAGAAAGCCCTCCTATTGCATCTTAGCTAGACTTCTCGGCCTGGTTCCATTACGTCTACAGCTTTAATGCGCCCTCAGATAGTCAGCCATAGAGAGGAAGACGAAACGTGGAGGCTGACGCTGAATATGCCCATTCAGGTAGTCCGCGGGCCACTTCTTCCGTTGGAGGATGAACTGAAGTGAATGAAATCTTTGACGGCTTGTAAACCAAATACATACAAATCCACCCCTATCTTCCAAACCTCCAACTGAGATTATTCAGAGATCATGGCCTCGACAGAAAAGAAGAACGTGGCATATATTGTGTCAGCGGACTTAATCAAGGTACTTGAGTCCGTGTATTCTATATGTATGTCACTCACCTCCTCCAAGGTTGCCTCTCTCCTTCCTTCGAATAAGAAACGGTCGCTCATAGTCCATGGCCTCGTCAAATCACTTGGTCTCTTGGAACCAAACTTCTCAGTTACGCGAAAAGCTCAGACGTACACACCTCGAAAAGCAACGCGTCAGGATCTTGCGATGTATCATACATCAAGTTATTTGGATTTCATTCTCAATCCCTTGAACTCGAGTGCACGCGATGACGGTGACAATGACACGCAAATCGACCCCGAACTGGAAGCCCTGAAGATAGAATACGGTCTTGAAGATGTATGTTTTGGTTCCTCGACTTTAACACATTCTCAAAGGTATTGATGAACACAGCTAGGATTGTCCTCCGTTTCCTGGGTTACCTGATTACGTGCAGCTTGTTGCAGGCGCAACACTCACGGCTGCAGATGCACTGAGATATGATATTAGTGACATTGCGATTAACTGGGACGGTGGAAGGTTCAAGCTTCATCCTCTCCTCGGTCATGGATGTACTCATTCGCTTGGTCATTCAGGCATCACGCGTCCAAATCGCGTGCATCTGGTTTCTGCTATGTAGCAGATTGTGTCCTTGCAATACTAGCACTCAAAACCATTCCTCGCTCACCATTTCAGCTGCAAGATGGACTGATGAAACCACTCCCCCGTGTTTTTTATCTCGATTTAGACCTTCATTTTTCGGATGTCGTTTCGTCGGCTTTTACATCATTTACAGCGTCCGGTGCTCCTCGCTTGTTGGTGCGCTTCCCCAGAACAAGATTCAGCGCGTAACCCAACATTCTGATGATAACCTTGACTCCAGACCCTCAGCATCCACCACACCTCGCCAGGCTTCTTTCCTCCCTCTCCTCGTGCAAAACTCCCGGACCCATCCGCTCCTCGTTTTGATCCGTTCAGTCTGAGCATACCTCTCCGTGAAGGCGCATCCAATCAAACCTATATGGCCATATGGAGCATCGTAGAAGAGCTGAAGGACACCATGCAGCCAGATTACATTGTCGTGCAATGTGGCACAGATGGCTTAGCTGGGGACCCCTGTGCAACGTTCAACTGGTCGCTGAGCGGAGAAGGCTCCCTTGGTTGGTGTCTTTCACGAATACTTAACGACTGGAAAGGCAAGAAGCTGCTCTTAGGGGGAGGAGGGTATAATTCAGCTAATGCTGCACGGGCATGGGCTTACATCACTTCTATCGCGGTACGCCCTGGTGGTGTATTTCGTAATGCATGTAGCTGAAATGGCCTGTGTAGTTAGGGAACCCTCTGGATGTGGAGATTGACATACCTGACCACCCTGGATTCCCGCTCTATGCTCCGTCTTTTACAGTAAGTCGACTATTAGATACCTTGTTACAATTGTCATCCGTGACGTTCACGATACCTCACAGTTGGATGTACCGGCTGGCAATATGCGCGATCAAAATACGCCCGAATATATAGAGGATATCAGGAACTGCTTCAGCAAGGTAATTCCCCTGGTTCGTCAGAGGATGGGCGTAGAGTGAAGTAGAGGCCTTCTCTATTTGTATGCAATGACACTTTCAAATACCCAGAAAAGACCCGGCTGGCGCGCCCGCCGCTTATGTTCAATGTCATGAATTTGCAACATCAGGAAATGTCCCTGTAGGCTCTGTAACATACTGGCCAACTACTCCTTTCCTCAATGGAATATACAAAACTTTGCCACTCCGCAACCCACCCTGCGCAGAAACAACTTCCCTCAAGTGGAACCTGAAGCGCAGTATCATTCGTTGTGACGAAATCCGCACGTGAAAAGTTAAATAAGGCATCGTAACCGATCATAGTAGCTTGCAATTCACCGCTTCATCGTCGGCTTTTGAACCCCCAACTGGAAGCACCGGCCTGCGAGGACCTAGTTGGGTCCGAAGATTTCTTCATGTATTGTGACAGAACAGGGATCCTTGATAAGAATGACAATAGGCTGGACAAAGAATCTTTGGAGCCATCGCTTTAAGGGATGGTAAGATAAAAGGAGATTATGCAACGCGTACAACCTACCTGATCCTCCGATCAGCACCTCAGCGCCCCTCATCCTTTGCGTTGTTGATATAGCTAGGGATAGTGTCGTATGCCTGTCCGACCGCTGTGACGCTTGATGTCAGCCAACCATCATAACCACCAATAGTGGATACATATGCATGACAGGCCCGACGAAGTTGTTCCGTTCCAGGGGGCGAGCCGACTTTGATCTTGACAGTTTCCTCGAGGAGCTGAGATTTGCAGTCATTTTACTAGGTGATTTGGAAACGTAGGGCAGAGTATTTCCGGCTTATATGGTGATAAACATCATTAACTCACAAGCGCCAGCCAGAATTTTCTTACCTTGTTGCCAGAACGCCCCCCCTCGTACACTCTACGGCACGGCGTTTTTGAGCTCTACCGGATGATGAATGTTATACTAACCCGTACCTTCAACGATCCTGGGGTAATCCTTGTATGCGTCCAAGTTGGAAGCGATGTCCTTCCAGAGTGACTTTTATCCTGGAGAGCGCCATCTACGCTTTTGCGACGATCCCTGGTGTTCCTTCGTGGACTCTGTACAGGTGGCGGACACGATTGTACGGTAAAGATTGTTTCTGGGTGTTTGTTCTGACCTGTTTTAATGGTGGAGTCAATGTTGATCAACGACCGTGATCGTGTAATTACTCACCTCTTGAGTGTTTATAATGCAAGGGATCTCGAAGAGCAACTGGTTCTGCATCTCAGCTAAAGTTGCTTGCAATGCCGCGCGTCCTACGGACCCAGGCACGTACGTACGCTATTCGACTTGATGAGCAACGATCTGCTACGACGTGCAAGTAACACGTACCATAGGTTTATTGTTGATGGGAGGGGGCTCTGAAAGTCGCGAATTGGGAGTTAGCCATGATAATGATAAGGAAGGATGAAGGATTGGTCGGAGATGCGACGATTTAACCAGTCTTATATTGTCCTCAAGCCAAAAAAGCTATCATCGACGACCTTACAAAGCCATGCAGACAACGCAACGTCCTCCAACCGTTCCAGGAGCTGTAAGTACGCAGAAAGCTCAGCAAGGATATTCCATCGCTTATACTCGATATCGCCAAGGCGTTGGCATTGGCCAGCGGGCATCTCGCGGTGTGGTAGGCCAAGAAGGCAACGTTAATATCCATTTTCTAGAAAGGCCGTTGACTTCCTGAGAGACGATCGGGGGTGCGGGTGCTGAAGGAACAAATCCCATTGTTGGCGTGGGCGCTTTCACATGACTTAAAAGAGTCTCCGAGCGTGGCCTTGTGGTTTCCGAGTTCAACGCTCAGTGATAACCAAAAAACGAATCAACAAAGGGGGAATGAAAGTTCTTGAAGCGGCTTCAAGGTTGGGAGAGGGAACACACCTTTTACCATTCATTATCATGAAGTCGCAGGAACAATACGATTTCTCGGTTGTCCTACTTGATGTTACACCTATGTAGGGGCTCTTCTTTCTGCGAGTCCAACGATTTAGGAGTCCAACAATGTTCTGGATAATGGTTGCGCTGTTGGAGTGTGACAGTCGTCGCTAATGCCTCATTGAGTTTTGGTCGGACCCGTTGGGCAGTGGAGGGGAGGGACCTGGTTTCACACAATGACTCTCAGAATGGAGATGTGGCACTGATGGTGGTCCGGGGGATAGAGAGTGTGGAGGTCAGGACGGAGGCATTGGAGAGCGCATCCATAGAATGTCGAGATCGTCGGAAGACGCTCGGCAAGGGCTCTCTGGAGATTCCATAATTAAGTGCAGGAGCCACGGGAAGGTTTGGTGAGAAGTGAATCAGCGTTGCACCCGGGGATAAATGTGGCAGGCAGCGGCCCGCTGCCTTGCGCCGTTAAGGTGTGACGCGTGTCGCTGCTGCCTCATTGTTGGGGTGGAGGGACTCAGTTTCACACAATGAGCCTCGGAATAGGGTGTGGCGCTGGCGATAGTCCGAGGAATAGGGGGGTGTGGAGGTCGGGACGGAGACGTTGGTGAGCGCGTCCGTAGAATATCGAGGTCGTCGGAAGACACTCAGTAATAGCTTCCTGGGGATTCTGTAATCAAGTACAGGAGCGAGGGATAGTTTGGCGAGATATGAATCAGCGTTGAGCACGGGAATGATTGTGGCAGACGGCGAGGAACGAGTAATCGAAGTCTGGTCATGGCCGGAATCTTGCCGGAATCACGCCACGGCGACTCTTGAACGAAGGTAAAATTAGGTGGTTACGCACCGTCGTTGTTAAGAAAGCGACCCAGACAATATCCCAAACTGACCGGCACTTCAGTACTCAGTGGCTTCACCCAGACACCCTGAAAGACCCTTCCAAATACACCGTGTTGGAAACGATCGAGAAATGCGGCTAGGGGAAAAGGAAGTGCGGGATCTAAACTCGAAGGATCTCGATCCCTGGAGGGGATAGTACGGGCTTGGATGCATGAAGGGGGCTGGGTAGCGAAACGACAGAGTGATAAATACGGTATAGCTGCGAAGAATGGCAGTGCTGATGTGACTTGAAGGTGGCTGAGCCATGTGGGATGTGTGTGTTACAGAGTGGAGGTGGTGGTACGGTGAATGGATTGGCATATGCTAGAAGTGCGAGCCTGGGCCAGGAGTAGAAGAGCAGAATGGCGGCGAAAGTGGAAAGGGCAGCAAGCGTAGCTGATAAGCGCCAAGATATGTGTGTGACATTGACAGGAAAGGATGTTTGGCAACTTTGACACCGAGCGTTACTAGGCGTTACTCTTGGGGTATATACCAGAATCGAAAAGAAAAGTTCGGAAGCGAAGGGATCCGAACAAGCACAGGAGATTATGACGGCTGATAAAGGGATGGTGCCCATTGCTTGCTCCGGCAGTCGGTAAGCACTGGCGCTGAACCGCCGCTTTCCCGCACTCTGAATGACCTGTATGAGCGGAATATCCTGGACACCCTCATTCGTGAGTTACACCTTCATATAACTGTTAGTTAATGGTTGGAGCCCCTATATACAATAAAAACTTATTATGTGAGAATAACGAGTGTACTACCGGGGAGGTTCCATAAAGTTCAGGCAGCGTTTTCTAATAGGTAGCGAAGGCGTAGTCATAATATATCTGTACCACTGAGCCCAATGAGAGGGATATGGGTCAGAAAATAAGTATTGCGGGATCACCGTCTGGCTTCATATCTACGCATGCACAGAAGTATCAATTCTTGAGTTGCCCAGTGCGATCTAATGTAGTATAGCTGAAGGCCGACTTGGGGTATACCCCGAATCAACCCATTATGAGGAGCCCGAATGCCTACAACAAAATTCCGCAGAATATTCGAGGTTTAGAGTTCAGAAAACACAGCCCCTCCGAGCATTGGTGTATTCAAAATTGGATCACATGTTTAATACCCAACATCCAGCAGGCTAAGCGCATATCGATAGACCCAGACCCAGAGGATGCGCCCAAAAAATCAACCCCGACCTGACGGTCCACTGATGCGCTAGCCGAGGAATTGGCCGAGGCCGGTGAAGGTCGTGTGGTGCTCCGAGTGCCAGGCCGCTATCATCCGCTTTTTCACCAAATCAGGCCCTGACTTGTTCGGTTCCCTTCGCTTCCGAACTTTTCTTTTCGCCTTTAGTCCACCCCGTTACCCTTATGCATCAAGGCCAGCACGTGTCAGTCCTGACTATTCTCACATCCTGCTTGTTCGTTGACTACCATCGATCGTACACTCTTCCCGCACTTATCGTTTCCAATGCCCATTTTTTCGAAATTCTTCAAAGAAGGAATGCAAGATACGTCGGTCCAATCTGTGGGAGATCCAGAGCGTCACGGTACCTCTGCACTCGATAGAAGCACCTTGGCTCTTGGGACCTTTGTAGCTCCTGCACTTGCGGCCTCTCAGGCTCTTCGAAGTGTCCAAAACCCAGCACCACCCGCCAGTGTCGAATATCAGGATGTCCGGGCTCCGACCGCGCAGGAAAACCGGCTAAAATGGTTCGGGAGGTTGGGGGCAGGGGGCGGCACTACCCTTCATGGATTGGCGGTCGTAGCAGCAGGACTCGAGGATTGTTCGGATGTCTGCCCACCCCTGAAATCTGCTGTGGCAGCGTTCCTGACACTTCACAACATCTTTGATGTGCGCAATCTATTTCTATCGTATTAACGTTGTTAAATTTCGATTGGCAGGGTGTATCCACAAATACGGAGGAGCTAATAGAGCTCGAGAAAAGATCGAAAGCTATCCTATCATTGGTCCAAAGGTACAAGGAAGAAGGAGGATTAAATGTGCTTGAAGAAAGAATTGAAAGTTTCTCCACGTGCGTATTGACCTCGCTTCCTTGCTTTCGTATCTCAGTTCCTCTTTGGCGGTCTCACAGAGCTATCGCGAGCTTGGTTAATACCATCCAGCACTTGCGAGATCAACCTTTGGTGACCCGCATTGCCGAAGTTTCGAACGATGCCGGGACGATACAAAGGACGCTGAGGAGCCTCAACAGTACTTGCGATCTCTTCCTGGTAGACGTTCAAACTGCGGATCGTGCTCCTGCGTGGTGCTCATCGTATTCCATAGATTGATATGCAACCCCACGCCAATGTAACCGTACAGAACACGTCACAAGTGAGTGATTTCGCGCCTGAGGAAGTGCTTTCAGCTTCATATATTCTATCAACAGATGCTGAAGTCCGGTAGGCTGCCCCTTAAGAGTGACAACTTGGGATGAATGTTGAATTCGCTTTTCCCGAAGGATCCAATCAAGGAATGTTCCGAGGTGCACACCACTTTGTGATCAATCACCCCGTAATGGTCGAACACCAACACATACACACACAAGTAAGTGATTTCGCGCCTGCAGAAGCAATTCTCGGCCTCATATATTCCGTTAATAGATGTTGAAGCCTGGTGAGCTGCTCCTTGATTATGACAGCTTGGGATTCTCATATCATTATAGGCTTGATTGATAAACTTCATACTGAGGGCGCTTCATATAAAACCCGGCGCTCTACCTATGGCGATCCCACAGGATGCATGCCCGGTACACGCGTCAATGTCCTCGAAAAGCTGGAAGCCCAAGCTTCTGACGAGCAGGGTGTTAAGGTGCATTGGCTTGCAGGGATGGCAGGCATCGGGAAGTCGACGATCGCGCAGTCGCTGTGCGAGCTCTTGAATCAACGACAGATGCTTGGGGCGAGTTTCTTTTGCTCTCGAGCCTCAGAGAAGGCCAGTAACCCACGCGTCATCATCCCGAGTGTTGCATACGGCCTTGCCAAGGGTTCACCTGCTTTCAACTCAGAACTCGTGAAAGCCGTCGAGAAGGACAGAGATTTGATGGAGTTGAATAACGTGCGGGAGCAGTTCAAAAAGCTCATCGTTGACCCATTGCGGACTGTCGTCAATGGCCGGGTCAGGGTTTACAGAGTTGTCGTCATCGATGCTCTCGACGAATGCACAGACCCTAACCTCGTCTACCAACTAATCCGGGTCATTCTCAATGCTCCATCAGACCTTCCGCTCAAATTCTTTCTTGTCAGCCGAGTCGACAGTCTCATTTCTTCCGCCTTCGGTTCCTTGCCGGGTTCCCATGAGATTTTCATGCTTCACGACATCGAGAAAGATATAGTGGAGAACGACATTCGGTTGTATATGACGCAATCACTAGCCGAGATAAAGAAGATGTGGAATCCTGCCGGCGAGGACGGGTGGCCTCCAGAACATGAACTGTCTCAAATTGTCAAGGACTCTGGGAAACTTTTCAGCTACGCATCAACGGCCCAGCGCTATATTCGAGAAGGCGAGCACAATTATAAAGAGCGCCTCACATTATTGGTAAAGCCCACAAGGAGTCGGGAACAAACTTCCGCCATCGATGCGCTCTACTCAGATATTGTCACCCACGCCTGCGTTCATCGTGAAGAAGGAGAATTGTCACAGATGAAGACCCTCGTCTCATTCATCGTATTCCTACGACATCCATTATCACTCAAAGCCCTTTCTGTGTTGTCAAAGATACAGGAGCCGAAGAGGCACTTATCGCGACTCAGCTCTGTCATTCACATTCCCCGTGAAGAAGACGGCCCCATCACCGCATTTCATGCATCGTTCCCGGAATTCCTTGTAGACCCGAAACGCTGCCAACCAAAATGTGCCTCCACATTCACCCCTCTTCTCCCCATGGATGGTCACGCAGAACTTGCGCTCAAATGCCTCGAGCTCATGAACGAGTCGCTCAAGTATAACATCTGTGAAGTCCCCGAGGAATTGACCATCTCGCATATGAACAAAACTAACCCGCCCGATGGTGCCAGCAAAATCCCCGAAGCACTCAAATACGCGTGTGTTTACTGGGCCACCCATTTGGGTGAGGTACAGGACTTAAGTGTGCCAGCCACCATGTCCGTTATCGATGTTCTGCGTATCTTCCTGAAAACCCACCTTTTCCATTGGATGGAGTGTTTGAGTGTAATTGGCGAGCTAAGGACAGGGGTTAAGTCGCTTCTCAGTGCAAGCGCCGCTCTCTCAGTAAGCATTAACCATGAGAAGGCAAAGTTCAAGTGCTGACGTCATGGCAGCATATCCAAACTACGGATGGTGGAGATCTGCGACCGCTAGTTGACGATGCCTGTCGATTTCTGCGGATGGGCTTCGAGTGCATTCAGAGGGATTGTTTCGAGGTTTACCAGTCGGCGTTCACATGGATTCCTAGGAAGTCATTGGTGTGTCAAGTTTATGGTGCACAGGTGAAGGGGCCACGAAGTGTTGTAATGGGTCTACCTGCCTCATGGGGAGCGGTGGAATGTTGCATGGGTGCAGGTTCGACGGTTACGTCTGTCGCTTTTTCGCCCGACGGCACGCGGGTCGTCTCCGGATTGTCTGATCGGACAGTCAGAATTTGGAATGCAGGGACAGGCGAGAGGGAAGTCAAGTTGGACGGCCACACGGATACGGTGCGGTCCGTCGCTTTTTCGCCCGACGGCACGCGGGTCGTCTCCGGATCGTCTGATCGGACAGTCAGGATTTGGAATGCAGGGACAGGCGAGGAGGAAGCCAAGTTAGACGGCCACACTGGTTGGGTGTGGTCCGTCGCCTTTTCGCCCGACGGCACGCGGGTCGTCTCCGGATCGTTTGATCGGACAGTCAGGATTTGGAATGCAGGGACAGGCGAGGAGGAAGTCAAGTTGGACGGCCACATGGATTCGCTGTCGTCCGTCGATTTTTCGCCCGACGGCACGCGGGTCGTCTCCGGATCGTATGATAAGACAGTCAGGATTTGGAATGCAGGGACAGGCGAGGAGGAAGTCAAGTTGGACGGCCACACGGATACGGTGCGGTCCGTCGCTTTTTCGCCTGACGGCACGCGGGTCGTCTCCGGATCATATGATGAGACAGTCAGGATTTGGAACGCAGGGACAGGCGAGCAGGAAGCCAAGTTGGACGGCCACACGGGTTCGGTGTGGTCCGTCGCTTTTTCGCCCGACGGCACACGGGTCGTCTCCGGATCGTTTGATCAGACAGTCAGGATTTGGAATGCAGGGACAGGCGAGGAGGAAGTCAAGTTGGACGGCCACACGGGTGAGGTGTGGTCCGTCGCTTTTTCGCCCGACGGCACGCGGGTCGTCTCCGGATCGTTTGATCGGACAGTCAGGATTTGGAATCCAGGGACAGGCGAGGAGGAAGCCGAGTTGGACGGCCACACGGGTGAGGTGTGGTCCGTCGCCTTTTCGCCCGACGGCACGCGGGTCGTCTCCGGATCGTTTGATCGGATAGTCAGGATTTGGAATGCAGGGACAGGCGAGGAGGAAGCCAAGTTGGATGGTCACAGGGGTGCGGTGCGGTCCGTCGCTTTTTCGCCCGATGGCACGCGGGTCGTCTCCGGATCGTCTGATCGGACAGTCAGGATTTGGAATGCAGGGACAGGCGAGGAGGAAGCCAAGTTGGACGGCCACACGGGTTGGGTGTGGTCCGTCGCTTTTTCGCTCGACGGCACCCGGGTTGTCTCCGGATCGTTTGATCAGACAGTCAGGATTTGGAATGCAGGGACAGGCGAGGAGGAAGTCAAGTTGAACGGCCACACGGACACGGTGTGGTCCGTCGCTTTTTCGCCCGACGGCACGCGGGTCGTCTCCGGATCATCTGATCAGACAGTCAGGATTTGGAATGCAGGGACAGGCGAGGAGGAAGTCAAGTTGGACGGCCACACTGGTTGGGTGTGGTCCGTCGCTTTTTCGCCCGACGGCACGCGGGTCGTCTCCGGATCGTTTGATCGGACAGTCAGGATTTGGAATGCAGGGACAGGCGAGGAGGAAGTCAAGTTGGACGGCCACATGGATACGGTGCGGTCCGTTGCTTTTTCGCCCGACGGCACGCGGGTCGTCTCCGGATCGTTTGATCGGACAGTCAGGATTTGGAATCCAGGGACAGGCGAGGAGGAAGCCAAGTTGGACGGCCACGCGGGTGAGGTGTGGTCCGTCGCTTTTTCGCCCGACGGCACGCGGGTCGTCTCCGGATCGTCTGATCGGACAGTCAGGATTTGGAATGCAGGGACAGGCGAGGAGGAAGTCAAGTTGGACGGCCGCATGGGTTCGGTGACTTCTATTGCTCTTTCGCCCGACGGCACGCAACTTGTCTCTGCGTCGCTTGATCGGACAGTCAAGATTTGGAATGTAAGGACTGGCGAGCTGGAAGCCAATTTGGACGGGCACATGGGTTCAGTGAGGTCTGTTGCTTTTTCGCCCAACAGCATACGAGTTGTCTCTGGATCGGATGACCAAACAGTGAGGATTTGGAATGCAGGGACGGGTGAGCAGGAAGCCAAGTTGGATGGCCACACGCATTCGGTGGCATTTGTTGCTTTTTCGTCCGATGGCGCACAGGTTGTCTCCAGGTCAGTCAATGGGACAGTCAAGATTTGGAATGTGACAGGAGATAAACCCCACATATTGACCAACTACTCACATAACATTGAACTCCTTTCCTATTTCCATTCCCACCCCCCTTCCCACTCCCTTTCCCTTTCTGATGATGGTGGCTGGGTGGTAGGTGCTTGGCATCATTGCTGGATTCCCCTTCATTATCGAGATAAGAGAGTCAGTCTATTTTCTGTTGGACCACTGCATCTGAGCTCCATGATGTTCATAATCCTGAACTAGCCTATGGTTATTGTTCTAGCTCATGTAGATTATCTCAGACAATTAACAGCAGAATTCTTTGATTATCCTGATAGTTTTGAGATTATCTTACACAATGTTTTCAGACCATTTTTGGGACATTTCCAGGTTAGGATTATACAAGTGATATAGTGTTAGGAGATTCCTTATCAGTAGTAACCTGAGCATAAGCCAGGGTGCACCTATCTCAGTAGATAGTTCACAAGCTCTAAGATCTACCAAGAAGGATAGTGATAAGGTGGCAAGGTAAGTGTTCAATTAAGCAACACATGGGGGTGAACTTCTATTAGTCAAGAGTATGACCAATAATGTTAAAACCACCCTGATTGTTACTGACATCAGGAATATGAGATGAACAAGATCTGGTATTCCTTGAGAAGAATTGAAGCTTGTGCTTCAAGTTACATGGGCAGCTATTTAAGCACTAAGTCTATGCATCCAAAAGTAGTAACTACCATATGACATCCTCTCCTCACTGGTGCCTTCAGAAGCATGGATGGGCTTAACTTGCCTGTCTAAGCATCAGTTGATCAAGACCTCAAGAATGCCACATTTAATGGCTGGCTACATGGATACTTTGTCAGTTCAGTTTTTGTATTTGATGCTAATGGTAAGTGGAAATACTTTTCACAACTACTGTTTATCTTATCTTGTTTATAAAGGAACAATCATTGCATGCAATCTGAACATACTAGGCAGCTGGCATAATTCATCAGTTGGTTTTCCTATCTATGAAAAGCTTTGTACTAAAACTCCTGAGGGGTTTTATCTTGTCACTGATACAGCATTTCTTCATGGTGCAGATCAGATTGCTGGTCATATACAGGCACCAATGAAGGATGGTGCTCATTTTCAAGTAATGTGAAGAAAAGGAATGCTATGATAGAATTTGACTGACAGTTGTTTGTCATTCTCTGAATGAGGAATGCAGGTTTCTTTAGTTGGCTTTGTATTCATCCTCCAATTAACTACTAGGGTGTCTGAGGAAATATTCTCAAGGTGGTCTCTTATTTACATAATCTTTGTATCAGGATAGTTTGTCATAATCAGATCCAGTCAGTCTACATGCCTATATAACAAGGTGGGGAGGATACTTGGCTCATGCTGAGTTGTCAATATGTGGTAAGCTACAAAGCTTAAGAACCCCAAACAACCCAAATCTACAAACCTAATAAATACAAACCAGGTCACATAGCTGAGGATGAAGTCTCTGGATCTCCTTGGACAACATGTGAAGCACTTCACTGAGCAAAGAAGTACCAGCTTGTCAGCTAATACAGCAAAGAAGCGAGTGAGAAACACAGATGGAACAATGCCAGCAAACAAGTAGGGCATAAGCCAACCTCACTCCTAGTCTCCCTCACAAACTCCAACACTATGCACTCAAACAACTGTAACCAATGTTGATGAAGGACTGGAGTAGCTTGTGCAGGAGAGTCTGCTAGAAGGGGGAGAGAAGGCTCCTATGCTAGAGGACCTGGCCAACATCCTAACTCAATTGGTGGAGAGCAACAAGAACATCTTACAGGAGACCAGGAAAACTGCTATGGTGGTAGGCCTGGCAGTCAAGGTCTATGTCAACTTGGCAGACCAGGAAGAAGGTGAACTTGAGGAGACCCTAGTGAGCCAGAACAATAGCAGCACATCACAGATCTTGTAAATTGTTTCAAATGTGGCTGTGACAGCTTTCAGGAGTAAGCAGAGGTCAGAGCACTCCTTGAGTCCAGTTGCTATGACTGCCAACCCATGATGGGCAGTGCTACCTAATGCTTTCCCTTTCTCCAGCTGTGTTGGCAGGTTTTTCTGCACAGTCAGAGCCTGGACAATGTTCTAATATTCACTACCAGTAGTTGGTGCTGGGGTTTGGACAACTGAAGGAGCCTGAGGTGTCACAGGCACAAGGAAAGATGGGTTTTGAGGCCTTGAGGGACTGTGAGAAGTCCCAGGAACAGGAGAAGAGAGGGTGTAAGGCCTGGGGCCTTACAGGAGTGTGTTGAGAGTCTTAGATCATCATGCCCAAGTCTGTAAGACCAGTTATATAGGTGCTGGCTACACAAATATAGGGCAAGTTGACAAAAATAAAGACCTAAAGAAAAGAAAGCTACAAAATTGATGGCTACCTATAAGTCCATCACAACTGTGAGAAAATATCACCTAAGTATCCCTACATACCCTTCCTTCAGGTCCCATCAAGGACCTCAACTAGAAAGTATACTGAAACACATAGGAGAGAAAAGGAGAAGCATAGAAAAGCATAAAAGTGAAAAAGGGAAGTGGGTGAAAGTGAAAGGAATGCCTGAGAGTCCATCCAACAACCAAGTAGAGCATCCCCCAACAATCACTCCAAAGACCTCACCCCCGGTGATCCCAGTATTCACCAAGCAGAGGCTGAAGTGCAGTATTGTTCATCACAGTGAAATCTGCATGGGCAAGGTTAAATAAGGCATCATAACTGATCACAGCAGCTTGTAAATCCGCTGCTCCACTGTCAGCTTTTGAATCCGAATCAGGAACACAATAGGTTCCAACTGCCTTTTTGCAAACAGCACGCATGGTTTCTGCGCTTTTTGTGTTACGGATGCTAAGATGTACAGTAGAGTGCAGTTGCTACGGACACGTTGGATACCCCATCGCCGAGAGGGGTCGAGGTGTTGGAGACTGAGGGTAGCGTGGACGTAAAGTCGAGCTTTTTGCATGGGCCACCGCCGCGGGCAGAGGTGGAAGATATGTGATTGACGTACATGAGTCCGAAATGGTAGGACTCCAGAAAGGTGAGGTCATGGTAAAGCTGGGAAAAGCCCAGAGGAGGTGTTGGGTTGCTGGTGGATGGAGATGAAGAGGACAGGGGGAAGAGGAAGGTTTCCACGTAGACTCCAAATGAGGACTAGGTGAGCGGGAGTTGTTGAGTGTTGGGAGTTAGGGTCAGAAAGAGAGAGAGAGAATGGGTTTGGCACGCGGGGTACGAAGGGACGGCGGAATGGATGTTGTGAACTATGATGTACAAGTGAGGTTGCCGTCTTCCCGATGTGGACTGCGTGGAGAATTTGGATATTCATTGTGCTTGCTTCTCGGGTACTGAGGACGCCAGCTCAAGGTTTTGTATTGCAGAGCTATTTTCAATTTGATTGAGTAGGTCTTTGATGGTAAAGTTGGGTTGGAAGCCGTTGGCTATCATTACATGTGCCTTTGGACAGAATTCCGTTCCAAGCCGACTGAGTAGCCATCGTCTATATCCTTACCCATAGCATAGAATATTGAATCCCTACTGAAGTCACGAAGAATCGCGGGAAACGAACGTCACAGACAGAAGGTGTGGAGATGGTGAGTTGGGTACTCCTGCGCAAAGAGTCAAAGAACGACGTTGGAGGATGCATTGGAGGATGTTTAGGCCGGTCAGGCGGTGTAGATGAAATAGGCGTCGAAAGAGGTTTGGATTATAACCTTCGCCGCTTCATTCCGGTCGCGACAATATGAGAGTTGGTGGTTTGAGCGAGAGTTTGGCAACATTATGACATCGTGGGTTGTCTTATAGAAGCACCGGCATTGGAGAAGAAGCTAAGACTCGCTAAGGCTCAGTTGGGTCCGAAGACTTCTTCACGCATTGCGACAAAACGGGGATTCTTGATAAGAATGACAGTAGGCTGGACGGAGAATCTCTGGAGTCGTCGCCTTAACGAATGATAAAATAACAATCGACTATACAACGCGTACAACCTACCTGATCCTCCGATCAGCATCTCTCCACCCTCATACTTTGCCTTCTTGATATAGCTGGTGATGGTGCCATATGCCCGTCGACGGCCGCGATGCTTGATATCAGCCAACCATCACAACCACCAATAGGTGATGTACATACATGACAAGCCCGACAAGGTTGTTCTACTCCAGGGGCGAGTACCTGCATTTGGACCTTTTGATTAATGAGAGATAGATCCTCGAAGGTGGATAATCCGAGTTGCTCCAATTAGTTATACAAGGGGGTGAATTACTGCTATGATGGATCGCTAAAAAAGCAGGGAGATCGGTAAACAATCAGGATGATAAGGCGACGTAAACGTGGTATATCATAAAGCGACGGTCATAAAGTAGCTAGTACAAGGAACGAGAGATCGTCAAGGAGCGAGCCTATTAGCCTCAACGCAAGAAGGCAAAGACTCTTCAAGCTCCTCCTTCACAGCTTTCCAACCTTCCTCCGTGAGTTCAGCATATCCAGCAGAGATATCCTTCTCAAAGTATTTAGGGATAAACCTGAAACATGACGCCATCAGAAAAGCAAGTCTCGTGAAAAAGAGACCTTGACTCACTCAATCCCTTTCCTCTTCCGTTCAGCTGCCTCGTCTCTCTGCCTCTGTTCAATCGCCACCTTCTCTTTGGTAGCCTCAGAGTACTCTTTCTTCAACAAGTTATCCGTCACCTTCCGCCAAAGCTTCCTACTCTCATGCAGCAACTGCTTCTCCATTGGTCGCACCTCCTTTGGTACGACGCGCAACGTCGAAATATCAATCAGAGTCGAGTACTCGCTGTCCGAGTGCGAGACATCCGCACGTGAGGCAGCATGTGAGGGTAGCTGGGGTACGGGCAAGTGTTCATGTGAAGGGGAAGGGGAAGAGGCTGACGACGATAGTGCATTGGGGTACGAAGCCCCGCCGACCCGTCGCCAGCGAACATGACCGCGCCAAGTACCGTCAAAGACTGCGACGATGCGATTCGTAGGTACGTGTTTGACCTTTGTCCATTCTTCGTGTTCTGTCTCGCCTTCGTGGACCGTATGGATCACACCGTCCACTAGGAAATGTGCCTTTCCGAGCCAGGACTGTAGGGTGCATGTTTGTGAACCTCCCGAGGATGTTCAATAGTCGAGATACCACTCACCTCCTCTTTATACTCGATAATCGCCCTAAACTTCGTTCCGTGCTTGCCGCCTGTACACGTGATGATAGTTGACTCGCTTACGGTGACGTAGAAACTCCCTCTCAAAATCCCGTTCACGGACGCTACTGGATGCGTGATGTGGTAGTGCTCGCCTTCTCCAAATCCGCCCGTGATATTGACAAATATCCCCTGATTGTGCTGGCCGGGCGACACCTTGACTGTTGTTCCGGAGACCTTTGCCGAGATTTGATCAATACCAAGCATCTCCAAGTGTTTCTTGGGACACGAGGCGTAATAGGCAGACACAGGCGGATGATGAGAGATTTGCTCGGTGACATAAACAACCCGCAGCCGCTCTGCATTATTGTCACTGCCGAGACTAAGATTGGATATTTGGGCTGCCATGTTGGCTTCGATGGACGTGGCAGGTGTGGAGGATTTGCCTTTCGAGAAGGCGCTAAAGCCGCTGCGCGTGCTCTTGGAGCTCCTGCCACTCCGTATGCTGGCAGTTTCGGACGTGTAGGCGGCGGCTTCGGGGGTGACCGTGGTGTGAGTGAGAGGTATGGGTGCTTGTGATGGATCATCAGAATAGGCGACAGGGGGAACGTCCCAGTGTGCGCGGAAGTGCTCGCCCAAGACAGAGTTATAGGGCTTGCAGACTTTGCCATGCTATAGCGCCGTTATGAGTTCTCGTCTCCTATGTGGTGGCATTCTTTGGTAACGCATGACGTACCACGAACTTGAGGTCCTTTGTGAAGGCAAACCTCACGACGGCAAGCATACGCTCGAAGGGAAACTCGGAGTCATTGATACTATCACCAAGGATCAGCAAATTGGACAGGAATGAAAGGATAATTTGGTACTCAACGCAGCAAAGAGGTCGGGTCGGTCAAGGTAGTGCCAGTATTCTAGGTTAGGAATTGGCTCCAGTAGCGACGCTGGTAGGGACAACCGCCTTTGTGATTGCATTCGTGTACGATCAGCCAACTATTTTGGACGATGTCGGAAGGGACGTACATGGTGGCAATATCCTTCACACCCAGACACTTCTTGACCAGCTGCACAATCATCTTGAGCTTCCCGCCTTCGCCTGTGTCGCCAGAGTCTGGTACTGTGACGGGTGGCTCGGAAGAGTCCTCGTCTACGACGGCATGGTCATTCTCGTTGTGTGCGTCCCTTGCCATGTGCGCCGAAGACGATGGAGGTAAGAAGAAGAGAATGAGAGGAAGTCGAAAGTTAAAGAGGGGAATCAAAGCAGGATGATGAGGGAGCCGAGGGAAGATGGCAGGTTTCCCAACCAAGCAATTCCCTCCACGTGAATTTCACTTCATTTTCCCAATTTTTCGATCACCGCCTCTTTGCCTCAGCAATTGCCCTCCTGGTATGTATGTTGCTGTACGACATTGCAGACTGACTTGGAATTTCCAATTCAATGGTTCCCCGCTCTCACTCACGGCAAAATCGTTCCCTCCCACCCTGCTTTTTTTAGCCCGCTTCCGCCTTCGGCAGCCTGCTCGGCCACTAGGGATACATTGAGTGCTGGTCCATATGTGTGACAGAACAGGTTTGCACACAATAACTGTATAATATCAATTGCTGAACATTCTTTAGCACATGATGTTGCTGTGTCGAGAGTAGATATTCTGCCGGTGGGACCGGTGACCAGTCACAGCCACTCCAAAACTTACTTATTCCTGTTCTTTCACCTCTCAGCGCCACCACACATATTCCGGTTCTCAGTACGTCCTAGTCAAGTTCTCTGCTGATGCTCCACTCTGTCAGCCATGGCCAAGTCTAAGTGACACAGACGTGGGGTCAAGTCTACGTACCTCGAGGACCTGGAAGCCTGGATCTCAGAGCTGAGCGCTGGGCATTTGAGCACTTAACAATCAAGGACAGTCCCCCTGCATATGGACACATGCGTTCCCTCGTTCCCCTGTACTCTCGCACGTTTGCAATGCCGAAAGACTTGAGGTTATTTCGGTAACTTCTTCTGACGTTCAGGGAAGGATTGATTCGTAGTGATCCTACTCTTTTTGAGTTGTAATAGATGGACCCCCTCCTAAGTCGTCGCCATTTATCCCAATCCAGGCGCTGTAGAGCTTGTTTTGCCTCGATCGATGCCTTGAGGCTCCTTCCGGTCTTCGATCTGATTCTGACATATTCATTCTTAGGGCCCGATTTCAGGACATGCCCGTCTCTCGCAATATTATGTATTTCCTTCTCCAACAACATTCCGATGGGCGACGATCCACGATGCACGGTCGATGATCAATGATGTTGTCCCTGCATAGACTGATGTGAATGTCAACCAACGAGATGTCACATCATGCGGATTTCGCAATTTATTTAATGAGCTCTTGTGACACTGGTCCAATTTTTTTTGGTGGAGCCATGGCCAGGCTGCCCAAGGCAGCTGACAACCAGCGCGCACCAGCGTATCGTCAGTGTAGGTCAGTCCCATCTGTGGGATAAATCCTCCACGGAAAAATGCTATTACGCACGCGGTCAGTAGTAGATCCCCTTAGTGTGGGGCTCCAGAGCTTCATCCATTGTCGTCAAGGTTGACCGGACGGTTTGGGCCTTGGTGAGCTCTTGTGACACAGATTGCAATGCTTGAAAGCCCATTATATTGTTCTCCGCCCGACAACCTCGCTCCTTCCGGCTTCTAATTCGGGACTCTACATGCAGCTGCAGTGGTGCTCTCTTTACTTATACCAACCTTGCTACCTGGACTTCCGCCGAGACTGTTGGCTGTCACTCAGGACTCCGATTCGCGCTGATCCATTAGCGCCAGCTTTCGGTCGCAGCAATAACTGAGGCGTCCAGCGTACCTTACCCATGTATCTCGGGACTTCTCATGCTAGGAGGTCTAACCCTGAATGAGACTCAAAACAGAAAGCTGACTCGAGTGGGCAAAAGGGACGTAATCATAGACAACTTGCACTTAAAGGCGTCCGAAGCGGAATGTTTCATCGCCTTTCCTCTCAATATCGCCCACGCAACTAGATGGCTGAGCTGCTAGCATTGTATCGCGAGGCCCTCGTCAACAAGAAGACCGATGGTATCATCAATAGACTCCGACGCTCTTACCAACAAGAACGTTCTTCACGCACCCTGGACCTCGGGAGTTTTTGCTCTTTCCGAGCACGAAATAACGCATTTCTATGAGCGAAAAGATGGAACATCAAAGCAGGTACCATACTCACATTGTCCGCAGCCAAATGCTGACTCCACTCATCCCCGCAACTCCCTGAAGCTAGGATTGACCACAGTGGCTCAAGTGGAGGACCTCAGCAACGCATACCAGCCTGCTACATTTGGCCTTAATCAACAAGACGTCCTGGACGAAACCTATCGCAAGGCCGGCAAGCTTGACACTGGAAAATTTGCGTGGCTCTTCAATCCTTCAAACCATGAAGGTTTTGCTAGCAAGCTGGCGTCTGGTCTCTTTCCCTGGAATTCACTCGACGAGGGCATCCGTTTCGAATTACACAAACTCAACGTCTATGGTGCGAACACTGCTGTCCTCCTTCTCCTTGTCCCGGGGGCGATTGCTGAGGCTCCGACCTAGGCGAAGGCTCGTTTTTCAAAGCACATCAAGATACACCCCGTAGCGAGGACATGTTTGGATCTCTCGTCGTTCTCTTGCCCTTCACACACCAAGGCGGCAACCTTCTCCTCAGGCACCGTGGCCATGAGTTCGAACTTGACGGACAAGCTTTACTCAAGGACGCTCCTACCCCTTCGACGGCATACGTTGCGTTCTTCAGCGACGTTGAACATGAAGTGACTCAAGTCACATCTGGACACCATGTAACGATAACCTACAATCTTTACTTCGACTCCAGTACTGGCCCTCCGGCCACTCAAGTCCCTGCTGACGCGCAGCTCGAACACCGATTCAAGACGGTCCTTAAGGACATCCTCAACAACCCTATCACGGGCCTTGTACACCCTTGGCCCGGCTTCAGACTCCAACATGCTTACCCATTCAAATCCGCCATTCTAAACCCCAAATCACTCAAACTAAAAGGATCCGATGCGACTCTTATCGAGACTCTCACCGAACTCGGCGTTCAGTACCGATTCTTCCTCCTTTATCGCAAGGATAAGGATGGCGGAGGTTGTCCTTTCCGAGTCTTAAGCACTACAATCGTCGATGGGAACGTGGACTATGATGAATCTGATCCGGATCTTGAGCAAATTGCGAGCGGGAGGGGATCATTCTTGGTTTGGGATGAGGACCTGGAGGAAGTCGCGAAGCATCCACCGCAATGGTCTGGTTGGTATAAATCTTATCTTGAGAGTGAAGAGTAGTATAAGAGACTGGGCGTTGAACGGGTTATCGAGCCAAATGAGGAGTATTTGGATAGGTCGGTGAAGATTGTCTATGGCAATGAGTCGAGTTCGCAGTACTTTTACCATCAGCTTTGCGTTGTTGCGGTGATGTTCAAAGAAGCTCCCCTGGAGGTCGGACGACACGCTTCACAGGAAGCTGAAGATGATACTCCGGAGGAGAACAAGGAGGAGGAGGATGAAGATGACTAGATTCTGTGGTTATAAACTTTAGCTCCCCTTAAAATATCGTGTGACGGCATAAAAACCGTTCAATGATTCTTCTTCGTTTGTGTATGAGTTTACATCCTATTCACGTGAATGTACAGTGTCTCAAATTAGTAATGCACCACGTGATCTTTTAGCATAATCTACCAACTGTGCTCTACCAAAGTAGTCTACTCGAACAATGCACATATACACATAATGGTAGTTTATTGTAGTATCCATTGAAGATGTATATTTGCCCTTATGTCATACAATAATAGACCAGGATTGTTTCTGGGGTGGTGCAATACTTTCTTTTACTTGGTTACCCAGCCAAACCTAGTTTGTATTTAAGCTGGGCAGCCTCGTCATGCATCACAGTGCATCTCAACAGCAAGAGACAACAGCTACCTCCATATCACTATGGTCTACACTTCCCCTACCAAGAAGGCTCACATCATCACCCTCAAGGCACAGGGCATGTCAAACCATGCCATTGCCTCTATTTTCCATATTGATCACACTACTGTTGGTTGTATCTTCCAAACTTATGGCCAAACAACAGACTTTTATCATATTGGTCATAAATCTGGCCATCCACCCAAAATCACAGACAATGACATCAGATATGCCATTCACTTACTTGCTTCTGGCAAGGCCCAAGATGCAGCTGATTTACAGTGCAAATATTTCCCTCAGGTGCACCCACAGACCATTTGGGTCAGGCTCCATGAGGCTGGCCTCAATACCTACAAGCATCACAGTAAGCCTCTCTTGACCCCAGCTCACATCAAGCAACAGTTAGCTTGGGCAAAGGAGCATGCAGAGTGGACTATGGACAATTGGAAGGCAGTGGTGTTCTCAGATGAGTCAAAGTTTAATTTAGTGGGGTCAGATGGTTGCCAGTGGTGTTGGAAGGAGCCTGGGCAAGAGCTGGACATGCAATATGTGATGAAGAAGGTGAAGCATGGTGGGGGTCACATCATGGTGTGGGGCTGTATTACATCATCAGGGCTTGGACATCTTGTCCACATTAAGGGAAACATGAATGCTATACACCAAGATTTTCAATGATGACCTCCTCAGCACCTTCAAGGACCTTGGCATCAAGAAGAATGACATTTATTTCCAACAGGATAATGATTCAAAGCATACAGCCAAGCTTACCAAGGACTGGTTTAGTTGAAAGAAGGTTGATGTACTCTCATGGCCACCCAACAGCCCTGATATGAACATCATTGAACATGTCTGGGACTACTTGGACTGACATGTGTGCACCTGGGACCCACTTCATTGCAATGCAGGGGAGTTGTGGGAGGCACTCTTGGAGGAATGGGAGTGTATTGAGGATGACTGTATTGAAAGGTTATTTGAGAGCATGCTGGAGTGAGTACAGGCTTTATTGAAGGCAAAGGGCAGGTATACACATTGGTAGATGTTTCATTGGATGCTGATGGCTGGATCCTTAGATACTTAGACATCTTTGGCAGATTGCTCAGATGAACATAAGTAATGCACCATCCCTTGGACAAGAATCATTGTTTTTCTTTACAACAAATTCATAGATAGAAAAACTGATTATATTATGTTGTTACCCAACCAACAAGCTGTCTAAGTCGAGTGGTTACCATTCTTTACATGTCGAGATAAGTCGGCAATCGACAATTGAGGAGAAAAATCACGTGGTGCATTACTAATTTGAGACACTGTATTTCTGATGTCACACTTCCTGCTTCGTGGCTGAACGTTCAAACGTCACCCACTCCCCTCTTGCTAGAGGCCGATAATTTCGGTAGTCTTGCGTGCTGTGAGCCGTATTTGTTAATCGTGAACGTGTTCAGGAAGCCAGATATGAAGCCGTATGAGATAGAGCGAGTGCATACCTCGTTGCATTGTGCCCCGGTAATCTGGTCTGATATATCAAGAACATAGCCTCTCCTCCGATGTACTTACACATCTCCTTTTCCCTTGGGAAGCACTTGCGCGCCACTATCCGGTATAGGGAGGTTGATTCAAGAGTCGTGGGATTGCAGTTGTTCTTGAAGACAATATGGTATATTCACAATGCTGGGAAATGATATTCCAATAGACCAGGTGCAATGAAAAGAAAGGTACATAAACGTATCCAAGTGTCCTTCGGGGAAATGAACGAATGAAGACTGAAATTGGTTGTGGTGATAGGTGATAGTAGCTTTAGCTTAGTGCATGGACCATCAGAGGCATTGTCATATAAAGGGAAATACCTTGCCATTGCGAGTGTAGGTTAGGTTGCATCTTTCGCGAGGTCTTTAAAATCGCGTTCTGTGATCGCACAATTGCGGGGAATCGCATGACGGCTTGCACTCAGACCTCATAGCTCTACAATCTCAACGCTCCAAGTTCCAACGCCCAGACATTAGGGCCTCAGTTTTACCATTACACTGCTTTCTCATTACACAAAACCGACACATAATTAAATATCCTTCAACCCTTCCTCCAACAAATCCGCAGCCTTCCTCGCACTACCCCACGAACTCTGATAGCCGTACCCTCCATGTCTACACCAAAGCATCATTATCGACCAAAACGGTGCCCAAAGAAAAACAACATTACGCACCCATAATTATACACAACCAATACCTTCCCCTCCCCGTTCTCTCCTTCATTCTCCTTTTCATCTGGTTTCAAGAGTTTACCGTTGTGGCCCCACCACTCGCTCTCCATCCTGATTCCACCTTTACGTCCAGGACGAAGTCCACATCCTTCACCCACGACATGTGAGAGCACATCATCGATTGTTGGTTCCCTGCTCGCACGAACTTCGGGCGGTGCGAGTTGTGGGCAAAGTTTAAGTGCGCGGGTGAGTATTGCGCGGGTGGTTTCTTCGCGGGGGTATGGGTACCTAGTAACGAGAGGAGTATAATCAAAAGAAAACGGGGGGTTCAAAGTATGAAAGGAACATACCAATCATCAGCTACCCTTGTCCCACCAACAACAACCTACGCCCACAAAACGTTAACGAACCCAAAAACAAGAAAACAAGGACAAGACTCACATCACTACTCCTCCTCGGAATAATATACGTAACAATCTCCTCCCCATTCTCATCCTTCGCTCCGCTCTCCGTAATCCCAAACCTAACCCAAGGCGCTCTAACAATCACAGTCTGGCCCCTTATAGGAAACACCTCCGAATCCTCCACACCTCCCAAAAACCTCGCACCAATCCCCGTACACACAATCACCGCATCAACTTTCCCCTTCCTTCTCCTCGCATGTATCTTTTCCGCGGAATGCTGCACCAACTCCTCAGGACTCTCACGCCCACGTCCTTGTCCTTGAGCATCACCAGAAGGAACAGCCGGACGCGGAGAATCAGGTGTAAGTCGACCTGAAAGTCCGAGAGTATGTACACCGTATTTCGCTACGGCTGTAGCGTATCTGTCACCGAAGATACCTATGCCACCTTCGACGATTTGGGAGAGGTGTTGGACGTGTCCACGGACGGTGCGTCCGCCTAGACCTATGAAACGGGTGAAGAGCCAGTTGAGGTAGATTGGGGTGTCGATTGTGAGTGTTTGGAAGGTGCAGCCGGAGTGGGCTTCGGGTGGGAGTTTGTCTTTGGGGATTGGTTGGTACTGGTTAGGTGGGGTTAGTTTGGTTGGTGGAAGGGGAAGGGAGGGAGGGGGCGTACGGAAGGCATTTCTTCGAGTGGTTCAGGACCTGGACTGTTCTCTGTTACGCGGTCGTAGTAGAGGTGTTCGGTTTGTAGGAGACGGAGGAAACATTCTTCGGTTTCGGTTCCTGGTTCGGAGAGTTCCCAGAGTGTCTTGAAAGTATCTTTCTCGAAATCTATAACACCAAACCCCAATGAGCCTATTTCCAGGGAGAGAAAGAGAGGGAGACGTACGATAGAGTTCGTCATTAGGATACTTTTGCCGATCTCGGGTGTTGTATACGTGATGCCCACCCTGAAAATTAAAATCAATAAGCACCAAGGACATTAAAATAAAGGATACCAACAGCCCATTGACTGGTGAATTTGACACCTGTTCCAGGATCACCAGGGAAGGCATCGGCAACAACAGTAACTCTATATTTGCCTCTTCCTCGTTGCTGGATCTCGAGTGCCGTGGTCAGACCTACCACACCTGCGCAATATGAGATCAGGAAGATGATTCTACCTCGATGTAGATATTAGATAAGATAAGGCGCACCGGCGCCCAAGACGACGATCTCAAAAAACTCGCGTTCTTCGACATAGGATCCCGATCGGTCGTGCGTCATTTGGGTCAGACAAGGATGAGTGAGATATGGTAGTTAGTCACTGGGGAAAGTAGAAATGGTGTGGGAAGCGGGTGAATAAATGAGGCATTGGATTTGAGCGTTTAGATGCCCTTTATAACCCTAGGTTTAACCCGCCGATAACGATATCTGATTACGACAAGTGTGAGTATTCAGGGGCTAGTCGTTTCCTCGTTTTGGAAGGCGGGTGGCGAGTGCACATGGAAATCAACACTGCAATACCAGGCAATACTGTGGAAGCTGTTGGAGCGGTGCCGACGAGTTCAATTAGCAAGAATGGTGGCAGGATTAGAGCAAGGCGGGGTCATATTATACCCCAGGATGATAGACGATTAAATCAGTCATCAGGGCCGTCAGGAGGCGACATCCTGTTACACCCGCAAACTAGGTGCAGGAACAGATAAAGGATCCTCACGGACGGGGAACTTGATTAGAGCGCAAGAATCACCGTTCTGATCCCAAACACCCCTACTGCATAAAATTCAAAAATGGGAGAAACGAGGACAAGTTTGCGAGGAAACCAAATAGAAAAAAGGACGGGATATAATCGAATGGCCATTACACAAAGGAAGACTAAACCTCCAATACCCGAATCTCAACGAACCCGCATCGTGGCAACGACGTTCATTTCTAGTTGCAATTCGGTAAGAGTGTCCAGCCGTTCAAAAGATTCGGCCGATGGCGGACAAGACAAATTCAATCACTGGGGAAATGTGAATGTGGAGGAGATACGGGGGGATACTTATGCTGAGATATGTAGCGATAGCGGAAGGTTGTGGGTTAAGCACTTCCGAACAGCGTTTTCCTGTGTCGGAGCGGGAGGAGCGTCGGAGCGTGCATTTCGGAGTGTGCCCGTCTCTTACAAGTGTGCCACGTGAGGTGCCAATCAATGATAAAGGTGGGCATTTGTAGATATTCAATCTTCTTTATACTTGTTCGTCATGAGCACTAGAGTCAGGGAACACAAAGCCAAAGATACAACCAAATCTGAAAAATATCCGTAGAGTGGTGGATTAACAACCAAAAAACCACATAATTACTCGAATCTAAAATAAGACCACACCACCAACCCCTGCTCACTCCACCCCGCACCGCTCACTCACTCACTCTTATCCGACTCCTCACCTCCTTCCCTCACAACTTTACTCCCAGGTACAGGCACCGTACTCGATCCAGTCGGTACCCTCTTTGCACGCGCGAAAATTCCAACCTCAGGATCACGTATAAAGTTGATAATGACCATAGGCCAGCTTGGATGTGCTGGGATCGCATCGTAATATTCCGGTGCGAGTTTACGAAGAGCAGGGAGACGCGTCCAAGGGATCGAAGGGAAGTCATGATGTTCATTATGATACCCGACCTAAACGGAAAGAAAATGCCAAGGTTAAAATGTGATTAGGGGGTGGTGGAGTGGGTTAACGCACGTTGTATGCGAGCCAATTCAATGGACCGTAGTAACTGTATGTTTCTTGATCTTGGCCATCCCAGAGGTAATGCTCAGCGATAAAGTGACCTGCGCAGGGGTGTAGGCTACCCGCGAAGAAGCTGCTTAGGAGGAAGTACATGATGGGTGTGGGACCATAGAAGTGGTGGATGAGAGCGTCGGAGGCGAGGACGACGAGGATGTTGATGATGTGCCATGACGTGATGGTTTGTACGCGGACAAAGGTCGGGCGGAGGGCGTAGAAGAAGATTTGGAATGTTCTGTGTGTGAATGAGGTGTCAGTGGTGGGTGACGTGAGAAGGAATGGGAAGGTGGCACGCACGCGAAGAAGACTTTGCCAAGGACGTTGTTGAGGAGGAAGAGTTCGAGGTTGGTTGGTAGGTCGGTATCGATGCCGTCTTGGCCCATGAATTTGTGGTGTTCGATATGGTATTTCTGTCAACGGGTGAGACACGTATTCCACCGAAAGCGCGACACTTGACTCACCTTGAATGCAGCTGCATAGGGAATGCCAATAGGCAAGTTCGCGAACACAGCGAGACTCTTGTTCTGCCACACCCTTGGGAACGCCAAATTATGCGTAATCTCGTGAATCGCCAAAAACAGGTTGTGGTTGGCGGTTCCACCGATAGCGTATGCGGTGAACAGGAACAACGGGCTGCTCCATTTAACATTGTATTGTGCCATCAGGATGCCAACGGCAAACTGTAGGCCGACGACAAAGGCGACGATGTATTTGGTGACTGGCTCGTAGCCCATGAGTTTGGTGACTTCGGGGTACTTTTTCATAATCTCGAGGCGGCGTGAGCGATGTGGCTCTTCTGTGTGGATCCAGAGAAAGTCTGTAGGATCCTGAGGAGGGAGGACAGGTGCGGGTGCGCCATCAGTCTTTGGGTTGTAGTTGGGAGGAAAGGTTCGCCTTGGAGACCGACCCTCTGTGAGGGAATCAGCACCTCCGAACAGACTGTAGTCTATCATGGTGGAGTAAGGAGGGGAGGTGAGTAAGGAGACGAAGAACACTTGCCTACAGACATGGAGGGTTATATGTATGCCCCCGGTGGTGGAACTGAGTGTCGCAGCAGAGAGCAGAGAGCAGATGGGCTAATATTATTTTAGTCATCAGTTGTACTTTATTTTTGGACGTGGTACGAGGTGAAGGTCACGTGGACGTGCTGTGCAAGCGAACGAAATGGCCTGATAATGGGACAGCCTGTTAAAATAATACTTAACAATGATCGACACTCCGCCCGTCGTTCTCGACACCTCTGACCCCCTCAATCTCATCATCCACAACGCTGCAATGGACGACAACTCCGACAATACCGGAAACCCTCCAGACTGGTCACAGCTCAGCTCTCTCTGGCCAGACCAGGACTCGAGTACCACAAAGCCTACACACTTCAATGACTACATCGACTTTAACATGGACATGGCCTCGAACATCCTCGACATCGACCTCGACATGTCCCTCAACAACTCACAAGCACCTGGTGCCATCGAACCCAGCGCCCTCCACCTCGACCGCCTCGGCTACCCAACCTATGATGACCCCTTTTCCTTCCCTGCCTCAGCCTCTCCAGCCGATATCCTCGCTGCGCAGTTCCCATTTACCTTTAATCCCGATACCGCCATAGACTCTGCCGCGGGAGTCGAGACCCCCGGAATGAAACAACGCAGACTGAGCGTTACGTCCTCTTCGTCATCATCTGGGCCTTCATTTTCGCCTGTACCGGAAAGTATACCCAGTCCGGGGTACTTGAGCCCTGGAAATGGATATACCAGTGACTCTACGCAGCAGTCATTTTCCAATTCAGAGCTTTCGTTGGATCAGTCGTTTGGTACGGACCAAACGCCGGCGGCTGGCGCCATCGAGAAACAGAAAACTGTTACAGAACCCACTCCTGCTTCTACTACCACTACAACCACACAAGACTTTTCCGGTGATCCAGCCGCGGAACTCGCACAGCGTGTACGCCAATCCGCAGGCGTTATGCTCGCAGTCCCCATGAACAGTTCGACTCCATTCCAGCCAGGCCAGACTTTTCCTAGTACGTACCTCCTCCCCTTCCTTCCATTTCCCATCAACTACCCAAGCGAATCTCCCACGAATGCTCACTGACATATTCATTCCAGGCAACGCACTCCAAACCAAACTTCCCATCCCGCGTCTCCAACGGCCCTCGGTATCCTCCACCATCGGAACGAGTCCTCCCAAATCCGGTACTACTACTCCTTCCGCAACATCCTCTGCTGCATCTACACCACCACCGTCCGCACCACCACCCAACACCACACCCAATGACCCTTCCGCCACCTCTACCAATGCTGCACCCGTAGTGGGTGCAACGGCAATACCGGCTACCCGCCCAAAGACAAGCCACACCACCATCGAACGTCGATACCGCACCAACCTCAATGCCCGTATCCAATCCCTTCGAATGGCAGTCCCAGCCCTCCGAGTCCTCGAAGACCGCGATTCAGGCTCCTCCAAAAAGATAAAGAAGAACCTCAAAGGCGGAGTCCTCATCAAATCCGCATCTAGTGGTACGAGTACCGTTATAGCCGTACCAGGCTCACCTACTCCTTCGAATCCTTATGGTGAAGTCGACGTGATCGACGAGAGGGGTTACGTTGATGGCGTTAAAGTCGCTCGCAAGTGTAGTAAAGCCAATGTACTCGGCAAGGCCGTGGAGTATATTAGAGTGTTGAAGAGGAGGGAGATGAGATTACGCGCCGAACAGGATGGGCTGAAAACGTTGGTTTGTGGATTGGTGGGTGGGCCTGCATTGTTGAGGGAGTGGGAGAGGGAGTGGAGGGAGAGGTTTGGTGGGGAGGAGAGGGATGAGGTTGCGGATGGCGAGGGGGATGTTGAGGATGAAGGGGATGATGATGACGATGACGATGATGTTGAGGAACAGGAGGATGTTGGGAAGAAGAGGAAGAGGGCTAAGGTTGAGAAGGATTTGGGGGTTGCTGTGAATGTGAAGAAAGAAGTCAAGACTGCGGCCGTGACAATTGGTCCAGATGGACAGCCTGAGAAGAGGAAGAGGGGTAGACCGAGGAAGGTGCCTCTGCCTCCGGCTAATTCTGCCCCGGTGGCATCGACGGAGCAGCAACAACAGCCCCAGCAGCAGCAGCAACAGTACTTGCTTGCTGTGTTTGCGATGTTTTCGTTTTTCAATTCCCCACTTACGTCTTCGTCTTCGCATGTGCACCCTCACACCCATCAAGGACATGTGATCTCCCCTGAAATCTCGTCGCAATTCACACCACCCGCTACGGCTGTTCAGAATACAGTCAACGTGACATGGCGCGATTGGGTGCAAGTTGCCCACCTCGCGATTACTGTGCTCCTTTTCGTCAGTGTTGTTGTACGGATGGCTAATGGTTTCGGGTTTGGGAGAGCTAGGAGGCTCGTTAAGGCTGCGTCCTCTAATACGAATGAGGATGCAGAGAAGGCGGTGGAGAAGACTATTCTTGGGAATGGTAAGCCACACACGCACACAGTCACTCTTGAACTTGATTTACTGATGATTCTACAGCGCAAGTGCATTCTCTCACGTCCGCTCTGGCGATGTACCGATCCCTGCCAGAAACCGCCTCTCCAATCGTCAAAGCCCTGTTCTTGTACGCCATCGCCTCAGCGCCCTCGACTTCTTCGTTGGTCAAGGCTATGATCAAGATGCGCGCGAGATCTATCTGGAACCACGCAGAGACGCTCGTGACGACGAAAACGGAGTTAGTTGTCCTCTCTTCATCTATCGACGAAGTCTACTCTATGCTTTCGTCGATCAAGTTGGAAGAGGATGAAGAATTAGTGGACGTCATTGCGGCTTATATCGTCAAACAGAAACTTGGACAAGCGCTTGGGAAGATGTTCGTTCGTGAAGTCAACGGTCCTTCCGCTTCAACTGCAAGCAAAGAAGTCGATAACGACCAAACTGAAGAATCATTGAAACTCGTCATCGAAGCCGCACAAGAACTCGGAGGTGAAGTGAGCATTCTCGCGAAGAACGTCGAGCGCGTACGTGCATCAAGCGCTGTCGCGTCTGTTATTGGTTGGTCTTCTTCCCCTGCGTCCCCTATATCCGAGGGGAGTGAGAGCGGAAGTGAAGAAGATGAGTCGGATGGGTCGAGTTTGTCTGCTTCAATCGTTTCGGAAGATGAAGAGGATGAAGAGGATGAACGGGAAGGAGGGGATGTGAATCCGTTTATGATTCTTCGTGCATTGGTGTTGTATCGGTCCCTGTTCTCTTCTGGGTCTAGTTCGGGGACGTTGTTGTCGAGTTTGTCACCGCCAAAGCCTGTGATATCGGTTGAACCACCTACACCGACTACGCCGACTCCAGGGCGTAGGTTTGGGATGGGAGGAGTGAAGCGGGAGTTTGAGCGCCGGGATGGTGATGGTGCGGAGCAGCAGAAGAAGATGTATGTGTTGAGGAGGTTGCTTGGGAGTCGGGTGTTTGAGAAGGAGGAGGTTGAGGATGCGAGGGATCGGGTTGTGGATATGTTGGTTGAGGCTGAGCGGAGGTGTGTTATGAGGGTGTGAGGAACTTGTCTTTGGATTCTTTTTTCTTTCGTTCAGGATTTTGTCGATACCTCTTCGATTTGTTGTCTTTCTTTCGAACTTTGTTTATGGTATTTTGGGTACAGTCTTAATTGAGTATCTTTAAAGTATTTGTAGGGTAGAATAGAGTATGGCGTATGTTGTTTGTGCATCGAGTGTTTAAGCTAATCAATTATCTGTACTTGTGTGACTTGTGTGGTCTAGACGGATTTGGTCTAGCCCTCATTGACTGCCATCCGCAGTTCCGAAGCCCTCGACTAACACGATCGACATATTGACTCTGGTCCAGCTACCTCATGCACACTGGTAATGGCACGCTATTCGCCTCGCAAGTGCTCCCGTCTCTCCAGGATCAAGAACACATGTACTTCCATTCTCCCCGAGTGATAGGACACGA
>JAEUWR010000575.1:0-84268 GCA_018524895.1 Podaxis sp. C-F-101400
TTCGTCACATGGAAATCCTATGGGTTATTACAGAGTATGGGTTATGACAGGTATGGGTTAAGACAGAGGCGACTGTAGTCGGTGTCAGGTTTGCATTACAGACCGCCGCATTGTAGCAGCCTTCATTCAGCTCCAGCAACCACGCGAGATCGGCCCAGCCATCCTTGCCCTTGAGATCCTCGGGGTGCGCACAACGAGGCAAGAATCCATTCAGGACCTTGCCAAGGTAATTATGCTTTACATAGTTCCCAGCCTCATCACGGCGAATGGCTTCGACGACTAGGGCTTGGATGACCGATTGCCAAGACTCGGAACCGGCGTTGGTGAAATGTAGTAGGATAGTGGATAAGTGGAAATGCCCTCTTTCTGCGGCTTCTCGCTGCATCTCGTTCTTGAAGTCGCATCCACGCCAGTGCCGCAGTGTTACGGGAAGGGTCCCTTCGCGATGTTTCGTCATGGTTATCACCTCTCGTGCGCGGAGAATTTCTCCAAGGGTAAATAGGCGTGTTGCCCATGGACAATCCAACGTGGTATGGCTACAACCAGAGATGTGACAGAAGACGAGAACCTCCTTTGCATTCCGGAAGATATCCGTCAATCGTCCTAATTCTTTCTTCCTCTCCTTCTTGATTTCTTTTTCGTCCTCCAAGCCTTTTGGAGACAAACAAAACTCGTCCAACCAGATATATTCAGTCGATTCTGTTGCAGTTCCGTCATGATAACGAGCGCAAGCGTATTGGTGCAGAATCTGTCGTGAGATTCGTCTCCGGTCGTCCAGGCTCCATCGACGATTCTGGCCCGGTTGTTGCTCCTTGGTTTGATATCCAGCTTCCTTGAAGAGCTCGAAGGCACTGTCCATGGGGTAGCTGATCGCAATATAATTTTCCGCAATCTCCGAGTTCCCCTCTACAGGAACCTGATCGAATTCTGGCCCTTCCTCCCCGTGAAACTTCACCTCCAGCAGCCACCTCGGCCGGTATCCCATGGGCTTGAATTCACCTGCCCTTCCATCACCCGGGGACCTGTACAATATGGCATCGGGAGCACAGATGGGCTCTTCGACATGCAAGGCATTGAACTTCGCAACTTTGCTTGTGGGTGAGAGCCGGAGGATGGCGTAGATGGGTGCCAGTATGATGAGGACGAAAAATCGTATCGTATTCAGTGGGACATGCCAAAAATCTTCGCGCTTCTTCGCGTACCATCCCACTCCTTCTACGTCTTTGTCTTCCTTGAATAGTCGTCGGATCCGGGCATGCTTCCACAGTATATAAATTGAGCGTCGAAGGCCCGGGAAGAAGAACGCCCCTATCTTGGATTTTTTAGGTGCCATGTTGAGTAGATTGATGAAGTGGAATGGCAGAGGTGTGCTAGGAAAGAAGGTTTCGCAAATGGCGGTTAATCAAGACCAGAGACTGTACTCAACGCCATTTTATAGTTGGAACACCGTACAACTCATACAACAAACGCACAGCTTGTTTTTGTTCTATTGTAATGCCAATAGCACAAATTGACAGATTGGCGACGTCTGATGTGTATTTTAAGCCAGGTTGATTCTTTCCTGGCTGTGTGCGCCAACTCATAAAGGAAAGACAGACATTTGTCATTTGTCATTGGAGTCATTAAGGGCATCAGGATGTGTAAGAAACCATATATTGAGGGAAAGAAATTCTTCATAGCGATAGCTTGCGTGCATACCTTCTGCTTACCTCCGCTCATCTTCATCGTTGTTTTCCAGAACTCGGCGCTGGTGAATGCCCATGAATACCCATCAGAGATTCTTGATGCTCTCATCAAACTTCAATTGCCAATGAACATTATCCAAACAACAAAATCCTCATTCGGTCAACCCTAGTCCTAGTCTTCTGTGCTTCCTGCGAGTCCTCATATAAACGGATTGGTTGGTATTCTTGACTAGGATATTTTTAGTCTCTGTGTGAAGTGGGGGGTATTGTTAACAGTTTCAGACTTTCCACCTAACAAGGGAAGCAGTGAGTCCATGTGTAAGTCGCTTCAGGAGGCTGTGAGGTGCTCCACTGTGCGCCTACAAAATTTGCTGCACCTACGGCCATCTGACACCCACATGGGTAACGGGTAATGTCAAGGCACTGCTGGGTACCACTGCGTGCTGCTAAGTACAGCAAGAGTCACTGTTGTGGTACCGCCGCTAAGTACCGCTATGATTATCTCATTCAGTAAGAATCGTGCATTCAGTACTAGTTGCGAGTATGTGAGCTTGCTTGCCTCATATTGTATATTCTCACTTGATACTTCACTTCTACTTTGAGTCCCTTTCCGAGAATCAACAAAAGGTCGGAGAGTATGCGAGTCAAGCAGTCATTGACTAATACAAAAACCTCGTATGGCGCACAACAGGGTACGACAATGAAGCTCTCATGCGACTGGGTCACCGTATCACAGAGGTTCCAAATGTTGGATGCTTGTTCTATCCGATCTGACAAAGACCGCAAGCTTCATGTTGAATATGGACTGATAAAATCGTACTGTCGAATGTCGACTTTCAGGCTTATGTTGTCATAATATTTGTGTTGATTGGTGTGGCTGCTGATGTCTAACTATGATTCAACAATTGCCGGATGGTCGATGGTAGACAGTTCTATTTGTACCATCACTGTTTCGCCTCCTCCGACTAGTTTCCGTCGTTCCATGAATTCTGTTCCCTCAAGACCCTTCTACCTCGTTCTGAGAGTCCGACCTCCTTACAGTTGCACGTGACCGCGGATGACCATCTCACACGCGTGATCAGGGCACACCATGTCCAAAGCCCGCATACCATCCCCACTCTTGATTCATTTTCCCAGTCGGTTGGCGAACGATGTCGGCCACCTCGTCCCTCCCAGCGATCTTTGACCAAGAGCACAAATTCGTTACTTCTTATCTGCTATCCCCAGGGGTGCCCAACTCCATTCGCTTGTAGGATGGTTTGAAGAGGCTAGGATGCGTCATGAAGTCTCTAACGACTCGGTTCTTAATAAATCCATCTCTGAGATCTCGGGACCATAGGCGGAGTGCGCCGGTTCCGAGTTCTGGAAGATATGCGTTTGTAAAGGGCGTGGTCCGTGTGTATCCAACTGTTCTGAAAGGGCAAATCAGTAAGGTCGCACTCAGGGATTGGAATGAGATGCAGTGATGACACGCGGACAACTGAGGGCAGTTGCTGCCAGACAAGTGATGGGGTGGTACGTCCCAGAGCATGGGAATTGCCAGGAAGCCGTTAGTGGTGGTGCTTGCCTGGTGGAGGATTATGGTTTCGGGCTTCTGGGACTACAGGGTTCTTTACAGCACGAGAGTAAGGACGTGGGGCAGTACATCCAGAGGTACAGTCGCGGACAACCAAAACCAACCAATTTAGTAGAATAGTTTCGTTTCGTGGGAAAACATGTGCAATCGATAGATCTCGTCGAGAGCTCTTCAATGAGCCCAGAATGGAGAAATTCTAACGAGCGGTTCGCTCATAAAATGCCATTTCATCTTATGACACTGAAAATCATGGCCAGGGACCAAAATCACATTCAAAAATTATGAAAAGTAGTGCAATCAATTCATCTCGTGGAGTTGAGTATGAGCCCGAAGTCAGAAGAAAAACTAACAAGCGGTTGTCTTACCATGAAATTTTTATTTATTTTATAACATTATTTCTCTACTTTACGGACCAATGGAAGAAGTGCAAATGTACCATATGTGGGCTATGAAACAGCCTAATGTCACCAGTGAGAGTGCCCCTCATGAGTAGTGCTCTTGGAAAGACAACGAAGGCAGATGTTGATAGAGGGGGCTCAGTACCGGGGGTGTTGCCTAGTGGCGAAGTTTCAGACAGTGCCAATAACTCCGGTGAAGAAGGTTTCACTTGAGACATGGATTATATGAAGCCACAACGGATGGACTCTGGTGAGGCTGAATCAAGTGATGAGGATGATGGAGGGGCAAGGATTCCAAGTCAAGATGATGGGCATGGCAATGGACTATGAAGCGATTCAGCAAGGAAATGGCGTCACTGGTGTGACCTGTTGCTTGACATCATCCACCGAACCGGTCCTAGTGATTCATGAAAGCCTACCAGGTCGGACTAACAGGAGATTTAGGCTGCGGCATGGGCGGTTTTGAAGTAAAAGGGTTACTGTACTGTTTCTCAGCAGATTTGTGACTCATTAGATACTGTCAGGATATCTTAGATCCATCGAATTCTCGTGCTATCTTCATGAAATTTTGGCCAAAAATTATGGCCGGAACCAAAAACCGTGAGAAAATTAAGAAAGAGGTGTTTTTCAACGTCTAAAATCAATCTGAGTTCAACCACGGAGTTTGAAGGAAATTTAACGAGCCGTTTCTTAGATAATCAAGTTTGTCGACTTTGCTTGTCCACGACTGTAATTTCAGCAAATAGAGAAAGCCGATGCCGGCAATGACACAAACATTGCCAATGTTTGTGTTTGATCGGTGTCGCTTCTGATCCCTAATCTGGTTGGATGCAAATTGGATGATATATCGATAGATATTTATTGCTTCGTGTCCTCCAACTGGTTTCCGTCGTTCCATGAATTATGCCCTCTCAAGACCTTTCTACCTCGTTCTGAGGGGTTGGCCCCCTTACAGTTGCATGTGACACGCGGACGGCCATCTCACGCGTGATCAGGCACACCATGTCCAAAGCCCGCATACCATTCCCCCACTCTTATTTCATTTTCCCAGTCAGTTTGTGCGCGATGTCGGCCACCACATTCTCCCCAGCGATATTCGACCAAGGGCACAAATTCGTCACTTCTTATCTGCTGTCCCCATTCGTGCTCGGCTACACTCGCTTGCTGCTCGGGACGTATGCGCTTACTACGAACATAGTGGTTTTGATCTAGTCTGGGATCGTCTCCGACGAGGCTGACGCGTGAGCTCACTAGTTAGCCACTCCTATATTCTTTCCATTCACCAATTCTGCAGATTTTTCTCGTATTTCACACACCTTTCCTACCTCGGTATTACTGCCTGGTTCTGGGCTTCAGGCGTTTAATCAATTGCTTTTGCGAATGCCTGCAAAACCGGGGGCAACGCTCGCTATCCCCTTCAATCCTGGCATAAAGCACTCCGATTTTTACATGAATTACTCTTTTCAACGATCGCCACTTTTCGTGAGTTGTTTAATACCAGCTTTGATCGGACAAACGTTAATGCAGTTTTAATTGCTCATGATTCTAGCGTTCATCGTTACGATCGTTTATTGGGCCTTGCTCGCTTCCTCCGATAGCTTTTCTTCACGTTACAAGGGTGCGTTTATTTTTATTGTATATGCGCTCATAATACTCAGGACGCCCGCCTGTTTTAACAGTATGGTCTAATATATCTCAACACATCTTGAACACTGCGTTTGTCCTATTCGAGCTATCATGCACTAACCTGCCAACCTTGGAGTGGATACATCTTCTCACAACCATCATTATCCTTGGACTATACTTAGGCGTTGCATACGTCACTTATGCAACTCAAGGTTTCTACCGTGAGTGGCAACCACTGTTCTTTACCCTAGGCTTATCTCCTTCGAAATATGCCTTGCGACATCCGAATACGCAATGATTAGCCTACGACTTCCTAGACCCAAAGAAGCATGGTGCTTACCTCGCTGTATATATTGTCGGAATTGCAGTTGGCCAAGGCATTGTGTTTGTTATCGTTCGATACGGCATCGTCCTCAGGGAGCGTCTTGTCAAGAGAAGGAGTGCGCAGCAGCCCGTCCATCGGGAGAACACCACTCAGGAGAAGGCGGGTCTGCCGTGATATGCACTGAGCGTCTTTTGTGCAATCACAATCTACTGGTTACCCCTCTTGCTCCGGTCTTACTATAGCATTTATATTTACACAAACGACAGGCTTGTACTGTCTTGAACTTCTGTCCAAAAAGCGTTAGGCGACGACAAGGTCACATACACCTTGAAGTAACTTCCTCGACAACCCCTCAAGGTAGTAGTTTGACGACGGGACATGCCGATGTCAAGATCTGTGATGCTTGTTGAACCGTAGTCACGTCAAATCAAGTGCCCTTGAATTACAGAGGTCCGACAGAAGGGCGTTCCCAATGCTTCTGTAAATATCATTTTGGCGCGGTTTCGAATGCCCTGAATTCTACATGATACCGTTCAGAATCTAATGAAGCACCACCACGAAAGTACCACGAGTAGTCATGGATGAACGCGGAACTCGTCGTTGATATTTTGTACAATGTCTCAGCCTGAAGTGTTTATCAACGTGAGTGTCCTTCAAGGACGCCGCTTGCCACAGGTTCAGTTAAATAAGACTAGATTGTGCTCTATTGGTGAGAGAACGGGAGATCAGTCGTCGAGAGGTACCTGTTCAGAGATTATCAGCTGCGGACTTCCTCGTCGTTATCATCATCATCACCACCGCTGATTTCGCCGACCTCCTGGACTGTGAATTGTAAGACCCCTGCATTCTCAAACAGTAGATCTTCTGAATTCGAGGCTCACGCTCAAGGGCCGATGGGGCCTTCTCTGTTTCGAACAGCTTCTGCATGGGGTGTGTACACATTTGGGGAGTACATATCATATCTTGCTTCATGTGTTGTATTTCGTTTTCTCCGGACTACAGCAAGCCCCACATGTGCAATAAGTGCTTAGGTTCTTGTTCGTCCTGGGCGCCCAGCAGATTCTTGAGCCCGTGCCAGAGGTTACTTCCGTTTGGGAGACCTGAATCTGCTGGGATGACCCCGAAAGCTGGAGCAGTCCGCGAGGTTAGTAGGAGGCACGATTTTACAACAACAGATGCTGGCGTCGATTTGGACTTTGGGCTGGGATTTTTTCGTGATACATGGGCTAGCCTGGGAACTGTGTCACAAAAGCCTGGAAAACGGGCCTTGCGTACACGTATAGCTGACTTTGCTTGCCTTACATATGCTTGCATAGGTGCTCATCGTAAAAACCCATGATACGATGATGGCTCTCGAGCCTCTTCACTAACCCGTGCCCTCCACCTCCGCCAATGCCGACCGGATCGCCCATCTCGACACAACTCTATCTTGGAGCGCTCGATGGCTCGCAAATGTTCAGAACCGATTTGGTATACGTAAGATAACCGCCACCGATCTGCCACTTTAACTCACTTATCGAACCCTTGCTCGTTTGCCAAGCAAGCGGGCTAACTATGCTTTGCACACGCAGTCCAAGACATTTTGACCCTGGAACTCGTTCGTTTCACCCTTCTGGCTCTTGGTTTTAAACTCGCCTTCCTGCAATGTGGTGTTAGTGTGTCCCACCTTCCCAGCTCCCCCAGTCCTCTGCCCTCCGTTCATAATGTCTGGGAAAGACTCTCAGTCCGTCCTTGGCGAAAAAGGCCAAGCTGAACAAATTCCCCACGCGCCTTCTCCCGACAGCCTCGAAACTGCTGGTCCCAAGTTTGACAAGGGAAGGACCGCGCAGCTTCTGAGGAAGCTCGATTGGAACCTCGTTCCTTTCCTTGCTCTATTATACCTGTAGGTACTTCGCGTTCAATGACCTTCCTGTTCCGCTCACACGTCATCGTAGTCTCTCTTTCTTGGATCGCTCCAACATTGGTAATGCTCGGTTAGCAGGCTTGGAGGAGGATTTGGGTATGTCAGGCTTGGATTATAACGTAGGGTTTCATTTTTCCCTCAGAGCTTTAGTCCTGACATTTCACTTTAGATCGCCCTCGCGGTGTTCTTCCCATTCTATGTCGCGGCTGAAATCCCAAGCAACATCATGATGAAACGGACCAGTCCTTCTCTATGGCTCTGCATCATGATGACCGCCTGGGGAACTTGTATGTCCCTTCCTCAATGTCTCATTGGATTTACACCGACTTTCTTCTACCAGGCATGACTCTCATGGGTCTTGTTCAGAGTTTTACTGGTCTACTCATTGCCCGCATGGCTCTCGGGTTCACTGAGGGTGGCCTTTTCCCAGGTGTTACTTGGTACATTACCCTCTGGTACAGGCGCCATGAATGTGGTCTCCGCATGGCTATCTTTTTCTCTGCTGCTACCCTTGCAGGCGCCTTTGGTGGCCTTCTTGCACGTGGTATCTCTGAAATGGATGGCGTTGGTGGAAGGCCAGGTTGGTCCTGGATTTTCATCCTCGAAGGCGTGGCCACCGTCGTCGTTGCTCTCTTTGCCAAATGGGCTGTAACAGACAGCCCAGACTCGTACGTTCTTCCTGATAGTTTGTACTACTGAGTTAGTAACTCACTCTATCAACTTTTAAAGAGCGCGTTTCTTGACTATGGAAGAAAAGACCGAGGTCAAGGAACGTCTCAAGCAGGACAGGAGCGGCCTCGCAGATGAGTTTTCTAGGAAGTATGTCTTCGACGCCATGAAGGACTGGAAGATCTGGATCCATATGTTCATTACCATTGGTATGTTGTTTCCCGTGCTTCTTTCCTTCGCTTCCAATCCTAATACCCCTTGCAGGCATTTATACTCCTCTCTACTCCATCTCCCTCTTTTTGCCCACAATTGTCAAGAACATGGGATACAGTAACGAGAGGTCTCAACTCATGAGCGTTCCCCCATACGTCGCCGGCTGTATCGCTACGATTGCTGGTGGTCATGCTGCTGATCTCTCAAAGAAACGTGGCATCTATATGATATCTTTCAATATCATTGCTATCATCGGCTTCGTGATGTTGATCTCGACACATCAGCCTGTTGTTCAATACATCGGGACTTTCTTTGCCGTTTGCGGGTGAGTCCTTGGCGGCCTTGGCAAATACCTTTACGTTCAACTCTGATGTTCCCTCAGCATTTACCCCAATGTCTCTCAGGGTGTTGCTTGGAACGGTAACAATATCGGCGGCGCCACCAAGCGTGCCGTTGGTATCGCCATGCATGTCGGTAAGTGATAATGCTTTTATATAGTCGGAGCAATCATTAATTACCCATTGTAGGCTTCGGCAACCTCGGTGGTGTTATTTCTGGCTTTAGCTTCCGTGCTATCGACGCTCCTCGTTACTTCTCTGGACACGGTCTTCTCATTGGTACTCTTACCATGAGCACCATCCTCTGCGTAATCATGCACATCTACCTTGTTCGGGAGAACGCCAGGCGTGATGCGGAAATGAAAGCTCAAGGGCTGACCCTCGATGACTATACTGAGGACATGAAGTACCGCGAACGAGAGAAGGGAGATTATGCTTCCGTGAGTGTCGCCTTTCTGACCCAACCTTATCAGTGATGCTCATTTTCCTCTGTCTCTAGTTCTTCCGCTATACCATTTGAAAAACTACTCGTTTAAGGTTGTCTCCCTAATACCCTGGTCTAGTTTGCATTATTATGATGATAGATGTCTGTAAAGATAGATATCTATTTTGTCTTCCTCTCGTTTGCAAGGATATTCTAGGTAACGGTTTTCGAACACCAACAGCTCTGTATTTTATCGATGATTGACTTAGGCCAACTTGATAAACCGGACAGTATCTACAACATGTCATCCACAGTACTGTACGTCGATATGTTGAACATGACATTGTTGAATGCACATACCTGTGCGGAACAGGAATACAACGCTGCGGAACATTGAGTGGCCGCCCATGAAAAGTTTATGACCGCTCTTCTTCCCTGTGTGTCGGCGCCTGCTCCAACGCCAAGCCAGCTGGGGCCAATAGTTCACCAGGGAGCATGCTTCCAACCATATCAATCCAAGCACGAGTCGGACTGGTTCAACTGTACTTCAAGTCAACTTGAAGTATATTCACCGGCGGGATTCGGAATCCTATCTGAACGACACTCTCATGAAATAGCTTTCAGCATTCTCTGATAATGCGATTAACGTTTACCACTAAAGTAGTCTATGAATGGTCGAATTAACGGGTAGCGCATTTGTGCGTTACGATAACCACGTGCTTTCCAATTGTTCCCAAAGGTCTAGATTTTATGAGACGAAGTTTCAAATTTCAAAGTTCATGCCCCTTAGCCTTTGCTTCTCGCATCCTCTTCGCGAGATTGAGGATAACCTTCCCATCGAATACTTTGGCTATAATCTCTATCATCCTGTCACAGCCCCGCTTCTAAGGTCATGGTGCGAGGGAACCTAGGACAATTTCTCGCCTGCGGCGGCGGCGCAGATGTTCGTGAGTTGTTTCTTGAGACAGGGCCCAGATAGAGGTCCTGAGCTTCGCCAGCTTCTCCGATAACCACGCCTGGGTATACTCTAGAGATAGTTGTGCAAAAGCCAGGTTTGCAGGGGAGTTGAAGCATCGACCTTGTGTCCCTGGATGTATGGACATCGTTGCTTGGGCCTGCAAAGGCGCCATAGCGCATGTGGTGCTAGCCAAAACCCATCAACCATGGAGGCCAGAATCCGCCTCACTTCTCCTTTGTAGGGCTCATATCCCTTGAAGATATGGTTTAACGCTCTTTTTCCGTGAATGTCGTCCTTGAATTCCCCAGCGAGGTACCTGATCATGCTGTGTGAAGGAGCATCTATAACAATCTTCACCCAACCTCCGCCAGGGCCCTGAGATCCTGGTCATAGGAGATCACGGATCCTTTACACATGGATGTGTTTCCGGGCGAGGGTTCCAGCAAATTCCTCCTTGAAAATGATTGTGCGCTCATAGCCACAGACTTGAACATGCCTGCCTGATCCCCCCTTGTTGGGTGGTCCGGGATTGGGAATCAAGACTGCTTTGAGCCATCGAGCACTCAATTCGAAACCCTCGGGGCTGATTAACGGACGAGTCGGATATACAACCACTGGAAACCCGGAGCTCTTTCGCCCTCTTTCATAGCTGATGTGATACGGTAGGATGGATATATATCAACAGCGAACGAGGCCGGGCAATCTTATGGATCGTCTACCTCCCGCCAAGTAAATGACAACAGTTTTAAACTTAGCCTGCTTCTCACCTTCCGGGGGCCTCGCTGAGCGCAATGCCGACGGAGTAGTTGCTTTTTTTGTCCATGATTTCTCAGATGCGTTACATACGGGGCTCTATCTGGGAGACGGGGCACAAAGAAATTCACGCGGAAGAACGCGTGCTGATTAATCCTGAATAACGGCGATAAAAATAACTGATATGTCATAAATGTATCACTTCCATGTGTATATATACCCTCACAATCATGCTCTTTTCCCAAGTCTCTCATTCTCACCTCCCACACGATGACAGACAGAAAGACTACTATGCCCTATGGTAAAGCACCTCCACCTCACTCCCCAAAGCAGCCTAATTAATGCTTCACAGTCCGTCTGGGCAACTCGGGCCTCAAGGTTTCCAAACTCATCCTTGGTTGCATGTCGTATGGTACCCCAGAGTGGGCGGGGTGGGTGCTCCCGGAAGAAGAATCTCTAAAACATATCAAAGCAGCGTACGTTTATCCAAGATGCCCCCATACCTGTAATTGACTTTTCGTTGTGAAAAAGGTACGATGCTGGTATTAATGCCTTCGATACAGCTAATGTACGTATTCAGTACCTTCCCCTATACTTAGTTTATTTGGTACTTACATGCGCTGTAGGTATATTCGAACGGTGTCTCCGAGATTATCCTCGGCAAGGCGATCAAGAAGTTCAACCTTCCGCGCGACGAGATTGTCGTCCTGACCAAATTGTTCCTCCCTGTCGGCAAAACCCCCAACATCTCGGTTGGATCTCTTGGGAATCCCAACCAAAAGGGTTATGTGAATCAGCATGGGCTAAGCAGAAAACATATCTTTGACTCCGTCAAGAAGAGTTTGGAAAGACTTCAGCTTGACTATATTGACGTTCTCCAATGTACGAGGAACATCCCACCGAAACCATTCGTTGTGATGCTAACGCTCTGGAAGGCCACCGTTTCGACCCAGAGACCCCAATTGAAGAGACTGTACGCATTCATGATGATGGCAGTAAAGTATACGTTCACTGACATTACTGGTAGATGCAAGCACTTCATGACGTTGTTCAGGCCGGATACGTTCGCTATATCGGGATGTCATCCTGCCACGCTTGGCAATGTAAGTCGTCTCAGCTTCTCTGACTGTCGTGTGTGGCTGACAAAGGACTGCTTCATTCTCAAAGTCTCTGCGATGCAAAGTACGTTTCAAGCTACCTCGCCTATCTTGCAGCTTGGGCTCACGGTTTCAAGACTATGCAATCAATAACAAATTGACACCGTTCATCTCCATGCAGAATCACTATAATCTAATCTACCGAGAGGAAGAGCGTGAGATGTTTCCGACACTCAAGGTTTGTTTTCCAGAGTCAAACGAAGGTTTTTGATTAATTTTGTTTGTAGTGGTTCGGTGTAGGTTCTATTCCTTGGTCACCGATTGCTCGTGGAGTTCTCTGCAAGCCGCTTAACGCTGCCGCCACGAAACGCACGGAGACCGATGCATACCAGAAGGGATACACCCTCGACTCTCCAGCTACCCAAGAAATCATCAATCGGTTGGTTCTGCACTATGTTCGAACGCAATGGGACGTGTTTTTGATCGTCTCCTACAGTGTTGAGCAAGTTGCGAAGAAGAAGGGTATCAGTATGGCCCAGGTTGCACTTGCATGGGTTATGAGTAAGCCTGGTGAGTAAAACCAAAGTCTTAAGGCTTGAGATTTCCAGGAAAATGATATTAATACACATCGCAGGTGTGACTGCTCCCATCGTTGGAACGACTTCGTTGGACAATCTGTATGATCTTCTCGGTATGTTTGTTGTGCGAGTGCTGGAATACTTGCTCACGCGGAACAGGCGCTGTCAATGTCAAATTGACTCCAGAGGAGATAAAAGACTTAGAGGAGCCGTATAAACCTCAGAAGATCTTCGGCCATGCATAGAGGCGAATATTGTATGTATTCATCCGATCAGCAAAGAACGAGAATTTGTTTTGAAAGGGAGTCATGGGAATAAACGGACGAAAATACTTACCTGAGTTACTATTGAACCTGAGACTCGCGGACTACCTTGCCTCAGGCCACGAGTACCATCGGCGGTTGTCATCACCTGACTATAGCAATGGAAGAACCATGAAAACCCACAACAGCGAGTTGAGTCCGCGGCCGTCTTCTAAATGTGCACTTTGCAGATGTCGGAACGAGTATAATTCATCCGACGTAGCTGTAAATACATAATTCATAGTTGTCCCTATCCATTAAGAATTGGGTGTGTTGAGTTCTAACTCTTACAAGAGAGAGAACACCAAGACTGGGTGATATGAAAGTGTAATCAGCATAAGCCACGCGAAATAGAAACGAAAACCGGGACTTACTTTGAAATGAATGCCTCTTCAGGTGATATATCCCTGTAAACTTCTCTTCCCTTTTCGCAGTCTTGACCTTCTCGTCTCCAAACCAATTGGTGGCTTTAAGGTCTTCATGCCATACCTCATGTACCTCAATTAGCTCTTTTACACTGACGTCTCTACCGAGTATAATGGGAACGTCATATTCCTCCGTTTCGTTCCTATTAACAATTGCAATTCGGATCTGCCTGGTCCCGGAGTCCATGGTAGCTAGAACGGCGCTAACGTCAACGTATTTCGTGAGTTTCCTGGAGTCGGGTGTGTGTACGGTGAGGTGTTGAACGAATTTCGGAACTGTTGGACCGGTGTAAATGCCAGAATCCGAGTTTGAGGTGGTCACGTAGACGTCAAGAGAGGAACCGCGCATCAAATTTGAGAAGAGGTGGAGAGGGTGGTACGTTGTCTGTTGTGAGAGTATATGTCAAAGCAGTGTCGCAATATAGAATATAGGAAACAGACCTGGCGGTAGAGGCCCGTAGGGGATGTGATGATCTATGATACTAATGTTATTTGAGGATCAGTAGAGATATGCTATGGGCACTCACAGGCGATATGACGTTCACAGACCTAAAATGAACATTGATAAAGAGAAAAATGAAACAAGTAATTTGATTACGCACTGTGCGATGCAAGCAATTTTGACAATATCTGCTTTGCGTACGAAAACGTTGAGCCATGACGCAACAGCTACACGATATTAGTTAGAGTCTCTCTTTGCGCAAGTGAGACACGCACCAAGGGCGTCCGACAGGTCATAGTGTTCCTCGGCACCCTTCTCTCCAGGCGCTGGTAGTACAAATGAGCATTGGGTTATGTCGTCCGCAGACATATAGACGTGGCAACTAACCCCGCACTGGGTCCCTACGAGGAATGGATCTCAGTCAATCCAGCTTTCAGATATGTATCAAACTTACCAGACGTTCCACTCGTCGAAACAACTACCGTTGGATAAGCGACGCTGTGTATGATAACGAGTTTCAATGGTTGCTTACACTGTTAACGGTTTACTCAGATCATTCTGAATCTTAGCTAGGTCGATGAGTGAACGAGTTATTTCGAGCGCTTTCTCTGCAACGGCGGCTGTAGGTTCTTTGAGTTGAGGGTTACCTAAAGAGGCGAGGACAAACTTACGGCCCATCACGTTCACGGAGTGTTTGCCCTGACTCACGGTATAAGCTGTGTTGAGGATGTTCTTATCCAAGGGTTGTCTAGAACGGAGTATGCGACGCACTGTGAATGGAATGGTAATCAACGACGGGAGCAAGCTTTCGCAAGATCACGTCGTCCCAGTCGGCGTAGCCCGTTTCTGTTGATAAAATGTCAGTACCTTGTAAAGAGGCAAGTTGGAATAAAGTATGCGCCTCCACAAGAGATAAGCTTGATGGTAGGATCTAGGAGCCGGAGCGCCTTAGCCCATTGATATGCTTTCTTAGCGTAGTCCTGGGACTCCATTTGACCGACTAACAGAGGGGATGAGAAGAGGAGGAGAGAACAGAGCTATTGATAATACCTTGCCACGGGCCCCAGACTTCATTACCTGCGGCGAGTTAGGAGGATTCACCGATGGAGTGGGGCCGGACTAACCCAGTGCCCAATACTATGTGGTGTCAGCAGATTTCACGGGATAACTTGATGGCATATTTACCTTCACGTTGTAAGGTTCTTCATGACCATTTCTGCGCCGAAGATTCGCGTAATATGTGTTGGCGGAACTGAGCACGAGATATGATGAGACTAGGAAACGGTTTCACTGGTTGGGAACCCAGACCTGTTACAATATTCGACCCATGCCAAAGCGTCTTCGAGAGTTCCGGTTCCCATATTCAGGCAAATGAACGGCTGCGTTCCAACAGTACGACACCATTGGATGAACTCGTCTGCGGATTAGGTTGAGCGAGATCATACAGGGAGTGAATAGAGACCACAAGTTGCTCACCTGTTCCGAACTGGTTGCTCTCTTCTGTCAGCCAAGCGAGTTCAGGTCTTCGGGGACGCGATTCCTTAGGACCAACCCCATCTTTGGATCCAAACGTTAGTTATGTATCATTCATTGTCTGGTCTGCGGGACATCGGGACCTTGCCATTTATACGTGCTCACGAAATTTCTGGCGATTCGCAATTAGAATGAGATCGCGTAGAGGCCATAGTGAGACATACCCTCCGGGATAGCGCACGAGCGGCACCCTCAACTCCTTCAAGGCTTCCAGCACGTCCAATCGATATCCTGTCTTGGGGTCGGAAAGGCCATGCTTGTTATCCGGGTCGTAGATGCCCCCGTAGATGCATCGTCCCATATGTTCTGTGAAGCCGGAGTAGATGCGAGGATCTACATCGTCGATTATACGCGCTGGGTCGACGTGTATAGCAGGAGATGCCATGACATTTGCTAAAAGGCGGACGATCTGAGGTTTTCAAATATCTAGTCCCAGACATTGGGAATATGCCAAAGAATATGTTCACGGCGGTCCGTTGGAGACCACGCGGGCCGCAGTAAGAGCATCTGACCAGGAGAGCATCTGACCAGGATAATATGATATCCGAATTCAGTCTTCTGAAGAGGACATGTCCCTGAGTCAATCCGGAATGAATGAGTACCCGTACACGCAACTCTAAATTGTGGGCACGAAGGAAATGCATTGAGAGGAAATATCGAACAAAGTCGAAATTCAAAAACAAGACGCCCAGCTGTTTGGCTAGCCTTCTGGACCAAACAATCTGCCCCACCCGTCCAAGCCAATCACGTGACCCTTCACTGAAGGTCATAACAAGGCTCTTCAAGAACCACCTAGTAACCGTCCTACAACAGCCTGACATACAATTTTTCGGGTTCCGCCTTTTTCGTGACCGGTGCTGGCTGCCCTTTTGTCATAGCGGACACCATCAACGGCTATTTCGCTGATCTAAGCACAAACTGTGACGTAGTTTCCCAACGCCCCTCTATCCTCGATATATACCGAGGTATACCCGTGACACCACTTAGCAAACCCGGACCGCCCCCGCACCTCCAGAATGGGGTTATAGAACGACTGTGTGGGGAAATAAATGCACATCGCAGAACATATATTCGCGTTGTTGTGCCTTGTACTCACCTCCCGGTACTCACGCCAACATGGGGCTTCCTCCAAAGGTCTATACCTGGCTTTGTGGCCTTTTCGCCAGTAAGTTTTGGCTGGTTCTCGAGTAGCATGAGCTCTAACGCGTGAGTGCAGGTTTGGGCAGCATCATCTTTGGATATGATTTGGGTGTTATCGCTGGAGTCCTGCCTGCTCCTGACTTCCAAAGAGTTATGGGGCCTCGTTATCAGGATCCGAATCTTCAAGGGTTGATTACGAGTATCTTTGGTGCGTCCTGATTAAACTTGTTTCTATCTTCAGAAATCTTACTGCGAACTTTCAGTTCTGGGTTGGTACGTCGTGACACTCTCGGCGTAATAGTACGCGCTGAGACTTCTCCCAGTTTCTTCGGAATGTTCATCGTGGCATATGTTGCCGATCGATTTGGACGACGCAAAACAATTCAACTTGGAGCAGCAATCTACATGTAAGGTTACAGTTTTCTACCATTGATGCTCCATGCTTATTTCCGCACCAGAGTGGGCGGCGTGCTTCAGACGGCAGCCAAGAACATGGATATGATGCTCGCAGGAAGGTTCTTCGCTGGTACGAACTATCTTTTTCATGGTCATCACCGAGCTTATACATGGACCAGGATATGGCGTGGGGATTGTATCCGATCTAGCACCTTTGTACCAGGCCGAAATAGCACATCCTAGCATACGTGGTCGCCTCACGACACTTCAACAGTTCATGTTGGGAATTGGAGGTAGGTTCCTCACGATTCCGGCACTTGAGCTAGAAGAATGATGCTGTTATCCGAAAGCATTTTGTGCTTCTTGGATTGTAAGCACTATACTCATGTTCCGAGAGTGTAAAGACTGATTCGCCACTATTAATGCAGACCTATGGTACCTCTGCTGGGCTTAAGGGTACTCAAGCAGAGTGGAGGATCCCTTTAGGTATCCAGGTAAGTACAGACATTCATCCTACATATCCCATTGAACTGGCATTATAGATTGCACCTGCGATTCCGCTTTTGTGTTTTATGCTCCTGCTACCTGAATCGTGCGTCAATTGGCTCATACCGCCGACATGTCAGTGACAAAGACCACACAGGCCGCGATGGCTGATGGAAAAGGGCTGTGCGGAAGAAGGTGGGTGTTCCAACCAGCTTCCATGCATTGCGCGTTGACAATCACTTGAGTAGCACGTTCCACTCTGGCACGCCTTCACGCGAGAGGCGACACTGATGATAAGTTCGTGGTCGCTCAAATCGAAGACATGAAAGCCGATATTCGCAAGGCTAAGGACATTGGAGAGTCGAGGTACGTCGAGGCGGCCGCATGTTGTTCTGGCTATTCTGACATCCTCGCAAGCTGGGCCGAGCTGTTCACGGTTCCGAGCAATTTCCGCCGACTTAGCCTTGGGTCAGCTTTTATCTCTTTGTAACATCGAATAATATCTTACTCACGATACACCCAGATATATCCTGCAGTTCTCGGTTCAGATGACGGGCGTGAGTGCCATACAATACTACTCTACTACCGTACGTTCTGTCAGTCTATACTGAATCACGCGAACCACTTACCTTTATGCCTAGATCTTTACAACTGTCAGTCGCTTTCATCTGAAGGCACAGGCCTAATACTTAACCAAGTGTAGATGGGATTCAGCTCCACTCGCATTCTCCTATTTCAATCCATCAACAGCGTTATAGCTCTGATTGGAGAGGCCTGCTGCGTGTTGTGGGTCGACCAAACTGGAAGGCGGAAACCGCTCATCATAGGGAATGTTGTTTCCGGTTTGTCCTTTGTTGTAGGATCGATCTTAATGGCGAGGTGGCCTGGAACGGTTCATAAGTAAGTCCCGACTCCGCTTTTGTCCGTGATCAATTGATATTCAAGCCTTCATAGTGATGCTGTACGTCCTTCTTCTGGCTGTGAGGCTCCGACACCTAACAGGATTGACACCTATTCCGACTACAGGCACACTATGTGAGTTAGCCTTAACATTCCCGAAGATCGCTCAATGACTCCACACCAGATTTTCATTAGTGAGACTTGCTAGCATCTGTCCTTCAGGTTTTTCTCCTCTGACATTCACCTCGTTCCTTATTTCAGTAACGTGAGCCAACACCTTTTTACTCTGGTTCATTTACTGATGTAAATCCCTATGACTAGGACATGGGTTTTCAACTTTTTCTTTAGTGCTTGTATTGGGCCACTGTCATGGGCTTATCCTGCAGAGATTTTCTCCACGCGCACCCGTGCAAAGAGTACTGCGATCACGAGTTCTTCGTCGTGGATATCTAACTTGTCAGTCCCTTACCCCGATACCAAACGGTGAATTACGACAACTGATATCAACACGTAGTTTTATTGCCCAAGTTACACCTCGAGCATTTGGAGGTATTGGGTGGAAGTGAGTGAATCACGCCCCACTTAGGCTTTTTCATTGACCAAAAAACTTAGATATTGTTTGTCTTGAGTTTATGTCGCTACGACGTCTACCTAACCCACGTCCTTCTAGATTTGGTGTTCGCCATCTGTGGCCATACCAAGTGAGGAGAGGTCCAGTTCATCCTTGCTGTCCCTTTTTCTGACAGCTCTTTCGCAGCGCGCTTGTCATATGGGCATTCTTCCCTGTGAGTTTCACTTCCACATCCTTTACGACAGATGGCATTCAACGTTGGTCAGGAAACCACTGGGCGTCGTCTCGAAGGTATAGATTTTATCCCAAGTCCGATATCGGATTGGCTCAATAGACTTGCCGATAGAAATGGACGCCTTGTTCGGTGATGCCCCTCTCTTCGTTGCCAACACAGAATATGCAAAGGTGAAAGACCGTCGCGCTGCGGAACGGGAATTACGCGAAGGTAAGACTCCTCGACATCTGGCATAGGTCTATCCTAACAATTCAATACAATAGGGACGTTCGTCCCTGGTGGACTTACTGGGAGAGCTGTCACGAATGATGTTGAAGAAGGTGCCTTTGAGAAAGCCTCTGCCTAGTTTCCTAGTGTCATACTATTATGCCCATACCCGTGTAGAATCTTTTCGTGTAATACCAGCACTTCAGCCCGAGCGTTGAGTGACACCATTTGTCACGATGTCCCTTTGATTCCCTGCCAAATGCATTGTGACAAGGCTGTGACAACTCGGCATTGGACAATAGGTGGGCATCAAATGGAACCAAACACAGCTTTATTTGTCTATTTTTTTGACAATGCTTCCGGTGTCATTGTTCGGACAATGAGGCCGGGCAACAATGAACATGTCGTTTTTTTCTGTGCATTGTGCATTAGCGCGAGTAGTGTCTATAAAGACACGTTCCCGTTCCACACCATTTCCCCACAACAGGTTCCATCCTGAGTAGCCAATCCACAGCCGGTCTCTCCCAATTCGTTCTCGCACCTCAAAACCCCCTAACGGACGTGTTCATATGTGCGTTTCTTATTGCTTACTGCCTCTATTGTCCTAACCTTCTCTCTCGCCAGCGAACTCTAACGTATAAACATCGCCGGTCGATATCATCTCTACGAACTTTGCATTTCGGATTTCACTCAACTTTACTTGGGCTTTAACTTTATTGTCATGTCTTCGGTCACCACTTCGACCAGCCTTATTGAGGCCATCAACTTTTTGACTCGCCCCCTTGCTCTGACCGTCCCCAGATCCACTATCAATTCACTCCAACAAATTCTCCTTTCGACTCTCACCACTGTTCCTGCTTGGATCCGCAATTCTCGTTTGACGCTTACTTTCGCCTCTACTGCACCTCCGCGTGCTATCTATGCTGCCTGCATTGCCGCTAACCTCGATTGGTCGGAGTGGTTCTACGCTCTCGGTGGCCGCGGGTTCGACCTAAGCATCGAACGAACCTCAGTCTCCGTCCAAGTCACTGGTATCCCAGAACGCGTTGTTGTTTGGAAACAACTACCACCTGTTCGTGCTACTTTTATTCCTACCATTGCTCTCTCCGAACCAGACCCCAAGGTTCAGGTCCCGATCAGCAAGTTTAATCAGTCTGTCAAGCTGACCAAGGCCTCCTCTCCCACCACGACCTATTCAACCCTTGCTAACACTCAACCCAAGACTCTCGCACAGCAGCTCCTCCAATCTGAACATGAAAAGGAGGAAGCGGATGAAATCTTCGCTATGATCTCTAATCTTAATGCATGCCTTATCTCCCCTACTCCCACACGCGAATGCTTCAACATTCCCAAGGCCCCGATGGCCAGGGCACATGCCACCTCTCGCTTTACTCGTCTTTCCGCCCTAGAAGAAGAAATCTTCCACTCTGGATCTTCCTTCCGTCAAGCCGGCCACATCCAAGACCGTAATACGCCTTCACCCGTCTCATCTCCCGAATCCTCTCGCCCGAGCTCACCCTCATCGACCTTTTCATACTCCTCTTCTCAGGAGAGCCTTACCTCTATCTCGACGACCTCATCTACTACCTCGTCCCCTGCCAAGATCTCTCGGAAGCCGTTCGTTACCCCCGTCAAATGTTCTACCCCAGTGGTTGATACCACAAAAAAGGAAGTCCAACGCTACCTCTACCAGGGCGGCCAGAGCACCGTTCTGACCGGAGGCGTTATGCTTGGCGCTCCTGCTAAAGCTGCTGCCCCCCTTCGCTCGTCTCCCGCTACTGCCCCAAAATATCGTGCTCCCGTTCGCGGGAAGAAGACTTCGGATTTCGCGCGGACCAAATCTCAACCCCAAACTACCTCTGGACCTAGCTCCGGGTCCTGGAGGCGTGCCATAGTCTCTCGTATATAGATGGCCCACTCCCTCGGCAGGCAGTATGGCTGGCTCCATACGCTAACGACAAGTGCTAACCTAATGTCACATTGAAGAACTCAATTTTCGATTATGCTTCTTGTCATATATTTTGTTGTATTATTACTCACGCTGCCTTTTCACGATGACTAGATCGACATATTTGTACAAGAATTCGCTTCCCATTGGGACTACTACTTACTCGTAATAACGTTCGCCATTCCTCATATTCTCTCTGATCGCGCTTCTACCTCGCCTACGCTGTTCTACCCTCGTGTCCGCTGCCTTGTTTTACTGGGTTGTATTCGTAGTCACCTCCTTGGTCCCGATCAAAGAGTTGTTTATCTGACGTCTTGTCCTCACTCGCGATGACACAATAACCGATGCTCCCGTCTGCTTGGAACCTCCGGATATATCTCGATCTTCTTGTCCTTTCCCTCCGGAATCGCTGTGATTGGGTAAATCAATACTTGCACAAGTCCGATACAGGGTGTCGTATCAGGTCGTATCTAGCCAATGAAACGCAATATTCGGTACTCTTCCAAGGATCCAACTACATTAAAACATGGTCATAAACATGATTCTATGCTGGCCACCTTTCGGAAGTCAGGTCAGTTGATCAAGTGGACCATGGCCACATCTTAGACTGCGCGGACGGTGTTATACAGGAACTTTATCCGGCCCCACCATGTCGAAGATGGGGGGAAATAGTAAATATCCGACAAGAATAGGCAAAGTAAAGGAAGGAGGTGATGGCCGCCAAATCGATGAAGCCTAGACCAAGCGCTTGTTTTGAGTAATCCACGTGCTTTACACTTCTTAACCCTTGTCCTCCATGTACTACGCATGCCACTCCCTCAACCAATTTTCATTCCGTTCCCCAAGTTATGGTAATCGGCTTCCCCGTCTTCTGAGTGGCCCCCAAACGCCGCCCGTTTCCGTGAATCGTATCCTCAAAGAAGATGAAGGCTGAACTCCGATTAGCTGATAGTCGTGTTGCTCTCAGCGTGAGACGTTCGCATTTACTAAATTATAGGCGACAACTACAAATGTAAACTATCCTTAATACGTCCCAATGTTACATGGTCCAAGAGTTCCATAATTACGCAACCGCCCGACCCTCCTCCATGTTCTGCTTGTACACCTCCCCGAGTAACTCCCTCACCTCGCGGAGGTATTCCCCGGTAGGTTCCCAAGTAAGGTCATGTTGGAACATCGTTGGCAACTTCAAATTCTGTTCGCGACATATCTCGTAATAACTTGTCAACAAGAAGGGCTCCATCAGCGTCGGCATGATATCCCGTATGGAGAACACAACGTCACGGCTGCACAAGAGCCTTTTCATGTGGGCCAAATACTCCTTGATCGCCATCTCGTGGTTGATTCCCTTGGTGCGTTTCCACATCAACATTCCTGGTGCCACTTGGCGCTTCGTTCCGGGCCTAGCGAATGCATAATGGTGTTCCAATTCCCAATGTCGGGTGGTCATCGACGTGCGACAGGTTAATGCAAGAGCCAGATCGGTCGTCCCTGACCAGAGGTGTATTCCAGCGGTTGCACGTGGATTGCATTCGATGGCTACTAGCCTTGAAGGTGCGTCAACCGTGGCTTTGGTCTCGACGATATCGAAGGCTAACTGCCCAGATACACCAGGGAGAGCCTCCGCGATCCGTTTCACGTAATCGAATATACGGCGGTGCTCAACTGCCTCGAAATAAACACATGACGAACCTGTTCTCTGGATATGAGTTTTGAATCGTGCACCGGATATGAGTTTTAACGTGCCATCTATTGTCTCTTCAACGGGATAAACTCCGTGCGCCACAATCTCGCCATCCTGCAGAACGGAATAACTGCAGTATCTTTCACCTTTCAACCATTCCTGAGCGACGTAGGTGTTCTCGTCGTTGACTTCGACACCATTGGTGCCAAAGTGCGGCGACGGTTCCGAGGGTTTCAAATGGAATACGTTCAGGGACGCCCTTCCAAAGACAGGTTTCAAGGCCCATTCTTGACTCCTATCCAATCTCTCAACATCATCGTAGTTCCTGCATAATGCGGAGCGTGGACAATCGAGTCCATGCAGTGCCAGGAACTTTGAAAATTCCCATTTGTTGTGGAGGCGAACGAGTGTTACGAATGGTGGAGCGAGCAACCTCTCGGCGATTTCTGGGTCCGTCCTAGCTGCATCTGCGCAAAAAAGGATTTCTTCGTGCATGGGGATGATAAGGTGGATATTGGCGTCGTGGATAGCGTGCTTCAAACCCTCGATATATCCCTTTGGATCGTTGTGCGGTGCTGGGACTCGACGTGACTTTTGCACGTATCTCGAGAATTTGCACACATGGTAATGCATTGGGTCTGTTAGCTATATCGTGGATCAGAACTTCGATAAGTTGCCAAGTGTACGCACCAACGACATAGACTGTATGTCCTGCTCTCCGCAGTTGCCTTGCAAGGTCAATGGAGACGGGAAACCTCCCGTTTGTTAGGAGTACATTCAGCGGGCGAGCTGTTCGCTGGCGGCGGTTTGGCATGGTGGTTTCCACGACGAAAAAACATATCAAAGCTATGACAAGAAATACAACGGTTAGTGGTGGTGATGTCATTGTTGACAAACTCCAAGTATGGCCCCGCCTCTTTTGCAGATAGCGTTGCTAAAAACGCAAGCTCACTCCAAACCTCTTCTCCGGTGCCCCGGGCCGGCACCCAGACGCTGGTGAGAAATGGTCAAGTTCGTAAGTAGGCATCGAAGTCTACTCTACACAAAATGACGTACAAAACGAATCATTCCACGTTGCTGGAATGCTGTAGAAACTCAGCTGAATTATCCTTCCCCAAGTCGGGTTTAATGGCAATCGTTAGCAATACGGAGTCTTAGGTCGATGTTCTATGGGCGTAACAAATGAATGACCCTAAACCTTGACATGTTCATAATCGGAGACGCCGCAGATATATACCGTAGCAGAGACGGTTGATCACCTTTCCCAGCGATCAATAGATCAGCCTTCGTTAACAGTGTTCGGGAACCTTGAGGTATCTATATTGATGTGACACATTATTGCAAAACGGCCTTCGGTCAGTCACTACGCGAGGTTGTTCTGGAGGACCCACCAGCCGAAGGTAATGCCGTATAGATATAAAGTGACTTGGAGCTGGCACTCGTTCCCTTGTCAGTAACTACACTCATATCTCTCTGAGCCTCTCTAAGAAAAAGACATCCTTATCCTAAGTTTCGTCGCTTAGGGTATGACGCGCCGACCGACCGCCGGAGAAAACAATATAACCCACCGGTTATCAACGTCATACCTCGCGCACCTTGTTCGGACCCCCTGACTCATGTACTAGTGCGGCGCCCCCGAAGCGGCCCTGACATCCCCTATCGTACAAACAACCGCGTAGGCTCAGGGAGTCCCCGATAAACAGAGTATAAAAGGCGGTGGGTTCTTCAAAGGGTCTCAAGTTTTTCCATATCGCTTCCACTACTCTGACCCATTGATCAGCCATGGCCGCAACTGCTGACAGCCTGTTCGTGTGCTATCATTATTTGCATTTCTTCGATCTCTGACATCTTGGAATCCTAGACCTATCAATGAGTGCCAATACGTTTACAACTAGTCAGCCCATACCTCCCCCAGGCTTAGGATGGATGCTTACATATTCTGATACGCAGCCATTTGGGATGTTGGATTATAGTCTGTAACACCCAGCTCTAGTCGAGTTCTCGTGGCCATGCCCCATCGGCTGGTAGTCATGTTATGCGAACGTAGTTCTTGGTCTTCAGGTTTGGCCAACAGCAGGACCGTATTTAATGAGCAATACTTTTGTATTTTATGCGAGCAACTCTGCGTTTGCCCTGCTATTCCCGAGGCCACAAAGCCTGTGACCCGAGTAATTCGCCCAAGTCCGAAAATTCACTTGATGACGTACAAGCTGATCCGCAACGGGTGATTCTTCGGAGCTACATCCAGTAGCATCCAGGTTTAGTTCGTGATCCAAACAAGTGCCGTTTGTCCTTCTCCTTTTCCGTTTTGGCCTGGACAGTCTCGTTACTCCTGTCTAAGACATTCCCTTGAGGTGTCCCAAGCAATCTGCCCCCATCATCCGTTGACATTCCAGGCCCAGCATTGGTCAAATACTTGCCTTCAGCACCCCATCTGGCCGGACGCCATGACAGAGATGGCCAGGGAGATGCATGAATGCTCTCTGGATGCATTTCTCACGGATTACGCTCCCTTTCATCCGTCGCAGGAATCCGTCAATGCCGCATTCCAACACTCCATAGCTACCCGAATCAACGAAAATGGTCCCATTTTGACAGACTTTTACCTCCGACAATCCCTCATAGACCAAACTGAGGACAAGCTCTTCGAGTGTTTGATTACTATCATCGATAATTTTTGCCATCTGGAATGCCGAGCAGAAGGAGTGGATCAACGTCGCCAGGTCCAATTCCAGTACCGGTCTTGTCCCAACACGACAGTGGCAGGCGAAATTGGAGGAAACAGCTTCCAAATGGATGCCTGTATCACTTCTGAACCTACTTCAGATGTAACTATCCTGGCCGATATTGCAGTCATTTTCGAGTTCAAGAAATTCAACAAGGATACACATGCAGTCAGTTCGATTTACGTCAGCGGACCGCCACGTCTTGACCCACTATTCTATAGAACCGTGAACAACTGGTTTCGGCGGCCAGTCAGATCATGAACAATGACCCTCGTCGGACGTGGATCTACGGTGTATGTGTGTCCAGCCCGTACTCCGGAAATCACGCTGAAAGTTCTTGTGCAGGTCACGATCGAGGATGACATGATGTCGGTGTGGTATTTCTGCCGCTCCCATTCGGTCAAGTCGGCTGCCTTCAGTGTTGTATTAACACCTGTTGTAGGATATCAAGATGTTCATTAATGTCTTTATGTCGTTTCTTTATGCCACGGCGGAAGAAATCGGGTACGATCCCACCGTCCATCGAGTGCCATACGGCAAGGGCTTCACCTACGTCTACCAGCTTCAAACGAGTGAAGGGCCGAAGTATTTCAGAACTATTGAACCATTGTTCAACTCACGGGTTCTATGCATTAGTGGGAGAAAGACGCGGATATGGAAAGCTATTGAGGTTGGTGATTTCCAGGACCTAGAAGCGAAGCAAAATGTCGCGGAGGTTGCACTGAAGGACGTGTGGTTGGATAATGGCTCCGCCACGGAGAAGGAGATCCAGGAACATATATTTAGCGCCCTTCGGGAGGTCAAAGAGACGGACTACGATTGGGCTCCGGAGCAGCTCCGCAAAGTGCTTGAGGATATCTTCCGAAACGAACGGTACAACGACTATTTTATGGAAATCAGATATGATACACTTCTCTCATGCACCAAGCCCCTCTCCAAAGCCGCTACACCCGCACCAGATCTTCTCCGCCCCGTCAAAGTTGCGGCCACCTCGGGCAATGTAGTTGAAGGTTCTATTCAGGCCGGTGCTTCATCGGGTGTGTTCGGAAGCTCCATCCGTCCCCATGGCAAGCCAATATTTCCTCGCAAGTATCAAGGCAAGAAACACTATCGCCTCGTTTATGGCGAAGTCGGACACTCACTTGATCGGGCGGCGAATCTCAAGACTTCTTTCACTGCCGTCGGGGACGTATTCATTGGTATGTTGGTTCATCCCTCACCTTGAGTTCGTCTTGACTTGTCTCCAGCACTCGTCCTTTTATACCTCGCTCGCTGGGTGCACCGAGACATCAGCCCAGGAAATATCATCTTGGTTGGAGAAGGGGAGAATATTCGGGGGAAGCTTAGTGATCTGGAGTATGCAAAGAAGTTTAGCACAACTGCTGTTAGCGGTGACCCCAAGACGGTATATCTTCACTAAGCTTCTATGCTACACATCCCCGCTTACACCGCTCATAAGGGAACACCGTTCTTCATGGCAATCGAGATCCATAGCTCCAGGCCACTTGCCTTCAGCCCTCAAGAAGAATCGCAATCCTCAGATGATTCTGATCCCGGGCGATTTGACCCGTCTCCATCGCAATCCGCACAATCGCACGTTGCTCGTTCAATATCAGACCTTGGTCTAGTCGCGGTTCAGGTTCGGTTCCAACACGACTTGGAATCACTTTGGTGGATTGCATTGTGGATCCTCTTATGTCGGATCAAAGACCCTGATGCAAGCAAGTTGACGGTCAATGTTTTTACTGCTGATTACACCCCCACGATTCAACGTGTTTCCCTCTTTACTGGACTTTCATTCAAGTCAATCCTTCACGGAGTAATCCATCCCCATCTCGATTCCTGTGTTGATCACCTTGACCGGATTCGCGTGAAACTATTCAATTCGTATACGAGGCAGGACAATTCCCGTTCCCGAGATCCTAATTCGTACGGACAAATCTATCGCGAAGTATGGAAGGAACTTGCGCGCCTCACTGCTGGTATCTGCGCTCAGGGTGGCGATATCCCTCTTGGTGATGGGTTCCGTCGCGTTCAACCAGCCAATAGTGTACGACTTGGTAAACGGGCACAGTCGGAGATCCAGGATGACGATGATTTTTTGCCACCCGAGGAAGCTAACAAACAGGAAGCTACCTAACCCGAACAAGTGACCGAGAACGAGGCAACAAGCAAGATTAAAGGAGGTAGGGGGTGCGCCACAGTTACATGTTATTCGCTGAAGTATAGGTATATCTGAATGTCTTGTAATGCCACGTTATGATAGCATCGCCTGTACAGGGTAATTCAAATCTCGTATTCTTTATTTCTGTCCTAGCCCGGTCTCGTTACTCCTGTACAAAACACTCTTGGGATATTCCCGCAATCTGTTCCCCACATTGAGATTACGAGTCCAACATTGGCCATCGGGCACTAATCATTAAAACTGAAGGCATGTGGTGAGGTAACCTTATTTGGCGATCGTGGACCACCGGCACAGCACGGATCGTAAAGGCAGCTATTGAAAACATGGGATTAAGTCTATGGATTAAGCAAAACATAACTAAGGCAATAACAATCAACGAGGACGTGAAACCCGTTTATGCGCTGGGCTCAACCACGCCCGACGCGGTGACGGTAACGGTCGCCGCGGGCTTACCACTTGGAGAACCTTGAGCTTCGATAGCCTTGACAACATCCATGCCCTCGACCACTTCACCGAAAACTACATGGTGACCGTCCAACTAAGGACGCGTCAGTTTGAACTGGAAACTGGGGGGAAGGGGATTGAATGATACGCACCCATGGGGTTTTGACGGTGGTGATAAAGAATTGAGAGCCGTTGGTGTCCTTGCCCGCGTTGGCCATGGAGAGAATGCCGGGCTTGTCGTGCTTGATATTAAAGTTTTCATCTGTAAGACGCGTCAGTTATAGGAGCAGGACCTGGATTTAGCGTATCGCCCACCGCGGAATTTGCCTCCCCAGATTGACGTTCCACCCGTCCCGTTTCCGTGCGTGATGTCGCCTCCCTGTATCATGAACTACGGACTCGATGTCAGCGGTGTTACAACAGATGGCTGACGGTTACGAACACCGGGAATTATGCGATGAAATGGGCTACCAGCATAACCGAAACCGTGTTGTCCTGTTGCAAGTTCGCGGAAGTTTTTCGAAGTAGCTGGGACCTCATCATCGAAGAGCTTGAAAACGATGCGACCACTGGGTTTTTTGTTGACAGCAACATCGAACTAAGAAAGACGTTCAGTCACGTGTAGAGTAAGAAAGGACAGAAGCGTACATAGACATTGGGCCTGTTGTTGTTTTCTTTACGTGAGTTTTCGTGGACAATGGCATAGGCTGGTATAGTAGACGCAGCGAGAAATAGGTACATTTTTTTGCCCGTAGCCGCGGTGGAAGCGAAACGACGGAAGAAGGTAGCCATTTTGAGTGTCTATGCAAAGATTATTTCTGAGAAAATTTCAGAGAACAAGGAGCGTACAAAGTTGGTGGAGGTGGTAGAGAGCAGAGAGAATGTGAATGAGTTTCGTCACAAAACATAACAAACATGGTATTTCCTTAGCTACCACGTGACTCTAAAGGCTAAGAGCGATCCCTATTCTGCCTCTGTTTTCTGTGCATTGCTCGCAGCCTGGCCACCTCCTCCCGGTTGTAATTTGGGCATCCCTTCCTGTGTGGATAAGCGGATCCCCGCTCGACATACATCTTATTGCAGCACGTCGACCGTGCAACGAAGGGCGATGGCATGCCCCGTTTGTGACAATGCTTCCCGACGTGCTTTCCCAAACTACTCTTCAATACCTCTTGTCCGCATTCTGCCTCCGTGCCGTCCCTCCAACGACATCTTACTCGCTCTGTGGCTGCCTCGCTCGACGCGTGTATCGTCTTGACGTGCCTCTCGAGATCTTTGACAATAGCTCTGACCCGTGCGTTGCACCCATCCCACTGACACAAAACATAATCGTCGTCTTCTGGCTTCACAAACGTGACGCCCCTTCGACCTCTTCCTGTTATTTCGACAGAGAAGCGATCTGTCTGAGAATGATGTCCCTTCCTGAAAATATAGCTAGTAAATTCTTGACGATCGCGGTCCTTGTAGTCACGTACGTTGTGGATGGCGTTTGTTCCGGCGTCGGTCCCTCAGACTTGCTGGAACCCACCACCAAAGATACTGGTGCTGCGACTTTCACAATGTCTTGTGGAAGAAAGAACACCGAAGGGAAGACGAATTCGGTTTTTCGCATACACAGGACCAGGAATCGGCTGAAAGAAATAACCTTGGGTGAGTTTAGCAGGCCCCAGACGTCGGGCTGTTTATATACTATGGAATGAACGCGCACAAGCCTAGCTGTGTCCGTGTCTCGACACCTCGAGTGGCCCGTGAATTAGGCCACAATATGTCGCGGTCCCGACCCTGCGGTGGTTTATTTCAGCGAAGTCCATGCACATATGCCTAACTCATCGTTTTCCCACTGGGTGCTGACAGCTCTTAGATTGTTCCACCGATTCACCCCCACGACTAGCTTCGGCATGATTATTGGATACTACTACTAGTTCTATTAATGCGCCAACCGGGGGTATGTATGAACGACTCTATCTTTACAAATGTTCCTAAATATGCAGAACTGAGGGCTACCTACATTTTCTCCAGCGAGTCCGAACTGAAGAAATACTTCGAATTGGCCATTAAACCTCCTTTACATTTAGCGGAGACGAAAGCCTTCACCCACTCCTCATTGGCCTCCTCCTTCTTCCTCGTCTCCTCCTTCGTATTCGGACACCCGTGGCTCCCTCGACTCATAACTACCTTGTGGCAACACATCACAGCCATCGCGTTTGGCTGTCTCTCGAACCGCAAGTGCGTTCCTATATGGTTAACCACGCTCGACAACTCAATCTCGATATCACACACATATGAATGTGAGTGGGCCGTGACAAAGACGGGATCGGGGTGTTCGGGAGTCTTAACGCGGAGCGGCGGGTGCCAAAGGCAACGAATTCTCACATGCCCATCGTCCGTCTGAGACTTACGAACCCCGACCGGTAGAGAAGAAGCGGAAGCAGGAGTACCGATCCCATGTATGATACGCATATGCGCTTTAATATGCTGCTGTGTCGCACGCGTCATCATCCGACACCCATCCCATCTACATCTCCACCAGTTGTCCGGAGAGCCAATGCGAGGTTCAATCTTTCCCATAAATGGGGCGTTTTGCGCGCCCGGTGGACCAGTGACGATCAGCTTCTCTTCGACTGTTGGACCGAATCCATTGCAGATATGGGCCTTAACCTTGTCCCTGGCCTCGTCTTTGAACTTGGGATCCTTCGGCGTCGAGATAGAAGTGACGGTAATCTCTGGAGAGGGGGGTGCGACGATCATGTCGGATGCGATTGCGAGGAACCAGGGAGCATACTGGTCTTCATCGATTACAAGTTTCTGGACTTCTCCTTGGTTGTGAGAACTAGAGCTGAGACTGCCACTGGAAGATATAGACCCTGAGGTTGGGGATCTTCCTTGTACACTGGAAGCATCTCCTACGCGGCTGGAATTCGAACGAGAAGCGAGTGGCGCGGAGACAAAAGTGATGGTCGTGGGACGTGTGTAGGGCTTTCCTTTGCGGACTTTGTAGTATGTCGAATTGTGTCTGGTGGCGCGTGGAAAACGTGGGCGAGCACCGAGACGCAGTTTTTGGGTTTCAGAGGTTGCGCCAACTTTCACACAGGAATCTACGTTTGGAGCGCTTCCAGGGGAAGGTAAATCAGAAAGGAAACGGGACGAGGTAGGCTCCAGAACGGGTTCGAGCCCGGACGTGTGTGAGGAGGGTATGGGGGTTGGGCCTGGAGCGGCTTCGTATGCAGGAGTGCAAGCCGTTCCGTTCGCATGAGGTCTAACATACCCCGTTTGCAGAGGACTTTGACCCAGGTGTGCTTGACTAGAATCCACTGGGTGATGAAAAACCCCAGGATATGGAACCTGAGAACTATTGGGACAGAAAATAGAAGCGTCTTGAGTGGGAAATGGAGCCGGCAGCTGGTGTTGCAGATAGGGTGGTTGTTTAGTCGCAGCGCTCTCCTGGGTAGTATATTGGTTATAGGGCATAGGTTGAAAGTCGGGGAAGTCGGCCTTAATTAAAATATATCGTCCGCGTTGACAATCCCACACCAAGCTGAAGGGTCAGCAGATTAATGGAGAATTGCTTGTAGTGACAGAAGACGTACATCTGCCGCATAAAGGGTGGATGGTATGGGTGCTTCGCAGTAGTGGAGGAAGAGGAAATATTGTTGCTGGCGCTGAAGGTGGTGGGGGCTGCAGTATCCGCAGAGGCCTCAGGTGCGTATCCTTCGAGACTCCCAAAGGAAGCCGCCTGACTAGGGACAGGGGGAGGGGGTTGGTAGTGAGCCAGTACTGGATCATAGTAGCCCACGTCGTTGCCAGACCAGTAGCAACAATTGCTCGCCGCGCTAACTTGGAACGTACTAACGAAGAAGGTGGAGGTCAGAAATTAATATCGGCGGGCATGAAGCGAGGCAGGCGTACGAAGGATCAAAAAATTGTCCGGGAGGATACGACGACATGCTGACTGAAGTGGCGAATAGGTCCGTGTGAGTGATATAAGCGTCTGAATTAGAGGAAATTTTTAATCACAATTTCTGAATGAAGCAGACGAAAGTACGCTATGGAAGCGAGAGATGCAGCCGACGTTCGCTGCCACCACTTCGGTATTTATTCCCCGCTTTCACTTCCAGTGCATTGTCTGTCTACACTCGACAAATTAATATAGATTTAGCCACTGTGTCTAGTCGAGCCAGGAGGTGAATGTGAACCATTGTTTGTTTGTTTACAAGCCGTAAGGGTCAAGCAGGCTGAGCCAGGGTTGAGAATAGTTGTCCCAATCACATATGGTACATCAATGTTCAATGCACTTGAAAGGAGAGAGGAAAAGCGACATTGCCCTTTGAGCGTGGTCCAGTGTATTCAAGTGCATTTCACCATGTTATTCACTTTTCACCAACCACCATGGGCGTTTTACGGCGGATGGACTTGGATCGAAGCGCGAAGACACGAGCATCCGTTAATCAGTTCTTCATTCAACGGGTTTGTGACGGTGCTGAGGGGTCAAGGCGCCTTCAAACTGCTTTGCGGACGGCCCTGACGTGCTTCAGAAGAGCGGCGGGATTACGCCTACTAACTACCCTGCAGTAGAAATTGTACTCATCAAAATGCCCGATGTTCTCCTGAGTAATGGGAGTTTTGTTATGGACGTAGAGAGGGATATCAGCAAGGGTATTCAGTCTTCCATACCTCAGAATGAAGCATTGTAGCATAACTCTTTGCGTCCATTAGTCGTTCATACAACCCTTTGGGAGCTTTCGGTGAGGCCTCCAGCAGCTTTGCGCCACTGCCCACCGGGCTGGGTGGAAGGAGTCTCGGTGCGGAAAATCGACTAGACGTCTCCTCTAGCCGCTATGTTCTCCCACATGGCTATTTCCATAGCTCTTGCATCCTTCCTTCCGGGAGTAACATGCTGCGTTGGGACTTTCAACGGGTCAACCTTCTCTAGCGTAGCAAAATCAGCGTGAAGGCTCAATAAGCGCTTGATACAGATAGCAACTGCAGTGCCCCGATTAAGGGTGCCCGGGCGCTGCGCTTGCCACGTATCTCTGACCGAGTCGGGGCTTTGTAGTACACATGGCGTGGAAAGAGGTCCACGTTCTCTGCTCTTCCCAATTCGGTGCATATGTCTTCGACTTAAACATAGCAAAAAGAGGAAGGGCTGGATCTCTACGGACCTGGCTCCTCGTAGCGTTCGTGTGTGCTCAACTCGCTATTCCTCGAACGTGCCGTCCTCGGCCATGCCTCTCCAATATGTGTATGGCGCCTGTAACTTTGGCATTGGAATATATTGCGGCTAGGCCAAGTGAAGCATTTGACGTCGTAGTGAGAATAATGGAAGACAAAACAACCCATTTCTACAAGTGAACGAACATCCAAGAGCTTGGGTAATAGCCAGAAATACGACAGTGGAGAGCTTCACATTGCAGTGGGAGCGAGCCTACACAAAGAACGACCAAAGAATGCCCTCACTTTTATGCCAAAAATCGAGTGTCTGCGGACCAAGTCCCTCTGCGAATTGAGACGAAAAACATTGAAAAGCAGTGTTTTTCGCACTATAAGACGTCCATACGAAGCCTACAACATTACATGAGAGGCAGGCTAACTGCAAAGCCTTCAGCAAGAATTTGTGGTGTCTGCACTTAGTCATTTAAGCCTCCATCCTGGCCGCGCTGGCATTGACCAGAATAGAATTGACCAAAAAAGAAACCTCCATCCCAACTAGTTTACCCTAGGTCATCTTCCTCTCACGAGTCAAAGCCTTACACTAGGTGTGCCCAGGCAGGCTCTCGGACTTACCTGTAACTTGCCCCCAACACATTGTCTGGCATTCATTGATCTCGAGCGTGACAGGCTCTTGGCGCCTCTTCGGGTCGTCACGCATTTGAATTGTTATGTTGCTCAATTGTTGCAAGACCAAAAGGCGCATTATCGGCGGTGTAGGGCAGATACGAAATCTCTTTTGGATAACTCACCCATCCCATGGCATCTTCTCAAGTCCTTGTCAGCTCCTTCAACCTCGACGGTGACCTTCCAACCGCCCATGTCCTCCAAGCAGACAGCTTCTACGAGTCCAGGGCCGAGAGCAGATACCATGCATCTCTTAACTTGACGCTCTACTCCAGGCTCGTCTCGCAAGTAGCATATGTATATGCTGGCCGGATATATCTGGCCGGATTTCTGTTACTGCCTTCACTATACCTCTTCAGAGTTGATTATATTCTGAAAGAAATCGACTTTACAATCAAGGAGACCGCATCCATGTACGTAGCCACTCGCAAGAAGGCTGAAGAGACCAAGGAGACCAAGAACGCTATTACATCCGAAACAGCCAAGAACGACGCGGTGTCGGGTGTTCACGATAACTCTAATCCTCTGGAGCTATCTCCTTCATATCCAAAGCTTACGAAGGAATGGAATGACATGATCGACGATTTTGTAGAAGAATGGAGGACTCTGAACGTTGTTTCTGCTGTGCTTGTGCCGTAAGTACGTCTTTCTCATGCTGAGAGCTTTTTTCTCATTCATTATGTACCACCTCAGAGGGATTCTGACGTTGTTTCAAATCGATGGTGCCGCAAATGACCCAGTTACACGAAGTCTTGCCTTTTGGTCTCTCATCCTGGCGCTATGGAGCTTAGTATATGGCTGCCTATACATCATTCAGTTTCGGCGGATGCGCAACGAGCGTGTCATGATGCAGTGGGCTTTGGTGAGTGCCAAATCGATTTTTTTTTTCTCGTGGCCACTCATGAATGCATAGGAGGTAGAGGAACACGAAGGGATTTTCTGGAATACCTGGATCATGTTGGCTCTACCCGCAGTTTCGTTAGCTTGGTGCGTTCGCATACGACGTGTTTCTCTTGGGCTCAAACCTAAGCTCATTTGCTCTCCCCCTTTAGGTCCGTTCTTGTCTTTATCATCTCCATTATCTGGTTCATGTGGCGTTCTCAAGCAAGCCCTCCACCGGAGCCTTCGTTTCCCGCAACGCCCTCGACGGAACTAGGATTCCGCATTTTTACGTGCACTATACTCGGGGCAGGGGCAGGGTACTTTGTGCTTGCTTTCATGCAATTCTTCCGGCTTGATATACCAACGACGGGCCGTTGGAGACGTCACATGAATACTATAATAGCGGAAGCCATCGCCTCTGAGCAGGAAAAGTCCCAACTTTCACCCCCAAACTAAGGACCGTGGTTGTATACTGTGTATTAAAGTTCAAAGATCGAATGCAAGAGAAAGTTTTTGAAGTAGATGTGAAGTCTGTCTAACTGGAGACAAAATCTGACAAAATAACAAGGAAGCAGAGAGTGAGGGGGACGCTTTGAGGGGCCAAAATGTCGGTCGGTGTGCAAAATGGTTCATTCAGCCCCATCGGGAATGATGATTACGGTGGTGGTGTTCGAACTCCAGATTAATGAATCATGGACAGCTGGCAGTATGCAGTCTCTATAGCGGACTGGAACTCTGGCTTGACGAGAGACTAGACTGCGTTGGTTTCTGGTGGCATATAGACTATGAAAGCGGTTTCATACATTGCAAGCTATCACGCATTTACTATTCTGAAAGCAAGGCACACAACCGTTCCGACTAAAAGGATAATTAAGGACTTCAATTATGTGAGGATCCATGCTCTTTACTGAGGAAACCCTCGACGAAGCCTTCCAACATCTTCGCAACGCCCCATGCACCTGGGTCAAGGACGTTATAGTTCGCCTCCGTTTTTCCGATGTATGCGGCGCGCCCCAGCTTCGGTTTCATGCCAAGCGTCTTCTTCGCTCCTGCAGTTGCCTGGGCAACCGCCTGTTCGAGGTTGCCAGACGTCGCGAGACTCCGACAGAAGGGATGGAGGGCATCAATGACTGTTCGATCACCTGGTTTCGCAGTTGTGTGGAGAGACAATGTTTCGAGTGCCCTTAAAGGTGCAGTGTGTATTTCTGATGCGGAGGATACGGTTCGCAGAGCGGTGGAATACGCGTTGAGGTATATTCCGAAGACTAAATCAAAGGAATGAGACATGTTCAGTCGTACGTAGATATCTTACCCACGTGCTCCAATCGTTCCACCCATTGCATCCTCAAGTATATTTGCAATCCTCTCCGCGAGCACCGCCGAATTCAGGGCCAAGACATTGGAATTCTGGTTTTGAATTTCCGACAGAATGGCTAAGGCCTTGGTGAAAGAATTGTCAGCAAGTGATGATAAAATACCCACCTCGAGCGCCAGCTGCGAAAGTGTGTCCACAATCTCCGTCTCCAGCAACGGTATCGTACTCTGTGAGCTCCCTTTCCACTCTCAAGACCGCCTGACAAGCTGATTGTAGCGCGTGTCGAATTGTGGCTGGTGGAGTGGAGGTTAGGTTACTGCTTGAATTTTCGGCGCGTACGAGTTCCTCCAGAGGGATGTCCTTTGAAGATTCTTGTGACCTCGGATTGATAGGCCGGTCTGTCCAATACCTTCGGACACCCAACCATGAATGAGCGTCTGTTGGTGCATCAAGGAGTTCGTAGGTATTGACCTCGTAAGCTTTAGAAGACATGAGACGATCGATTGTGGATACGTTTAGGAGAGAAGCGGAGAACCCTGGGGCATTGAGGGATGTCATGAAGGATGAGAGGTAGATTCTGCGGAGACGAATGTCATGGGCAGCTGGTAACATGCCGAAAAAAGATTGAATTATAGAGCTGTGGAGTATTGAGATGCGATGGCTTACCCAACTCATCAACTAGTTCCGATAACAAGGCGCCCATCTCTAGCTGGGATACACCTCCCAGATTGTTCACGAAAAGGACCGAATCATCTTCACCCGCTCTGACAAATGGGCTATCACCCTTGCACTCCATGATTTTCTTGACCATCTCCTGAACCACACTCTGAACGTGTCCCATTTTCCTCCGGCTCACTCCAGCCTCATTGTGTAACCCGAGGCCAACTTCGCATTCATCGTCGGCAATAACCGATCCAGTTGCCTCTCGCCCGGGGACGTGACAGTGTTCCAGAGCAACACCGATACTGGCGAGGCTGGAGACGACTGCATCTCCGTAGGCCTTAACTTGGTCCAGCTTTGCTCCAGCATCCGCCAATGCCCCGAGAAGTTTACATACGAGGATATTCCCAGCTAGTCCACGCGGACCAACTGCGTGCGTAGCGGGGTAGCTTAGAAGTGAGACATCATCCGCCACCACGACACTGGCGATGTTGACATCCGGAAACAGGACTCGAGCCTTCTCGATTGCAAGCCCGAAGTTGAGTCTATCGCCAGTATAGTTGTTGATGATAACGAGGACGTCGCGTTTCCTGGATGTCGATGAAGTTGGGGTATCTTCTCCGAAGACCGCGAACCGTATCGTGCTGAGGATCTGTTTGGAGTTGGGACTGGCAAATATTTCTCCGGAGACGCAAGCGGCCAGCATGCCTCGGCCTGTATAACCTGCATGGGCGGGCTCGTGTCCGGCACCTCCGCCTGATATGACAGAGACGTGGACATGCTCGTTGCGATCCGTGCTATAAACTGTGCGCGAAGTTGAGTGCCTGGAGAGTCAGATCTGGTCAGATTTAGGTCTGGTGGCTTGGGTGCGATGGAACTAATACGGACAACTTCAAGCTGGGATTCAGCAAAACCGCTCCTCTTAGCGATTTGAGTACAAGTCCATCTGTGGTGGAATAAAAGTGTTTGGAGGTCATGATCGTCAGTTAAGAGGTATTGGAGCGAGCCATATTCATCCTGGGAGCCTTAGGTAGCCCTCGTCTCAGCTGACCACAAGGGCATGGATGCGAAGGGATATTTTTATCACATTACAAACTAAGTACCACAGCAGGGCACATAAATATCACGTGGTGTCAAAACCATTATAGAGGGGAGGTCTGAGACTTTGAGAACGATGAGCGGAGAGCGGGATGCACTACTATGGTATGAATGGTAAGTCACAGTATATGCGTGAGCGGTGGATCAAGAGAGTTGGCATGTAACATCGCTAGTTATCTTGTTGCAAAGTTTGCAGTTGCACATAATCATAATAGTCTCCCCGCAACGACAACAGCTCGTTGTGAGTTCCTACTTCGCTGACACGTCCATTCTTGATGAAGAATCTGGCCCAATTGAAGTCAAAATCTGCTCAAAACTACCATGGGGAGACAGGAACTGACATCTTATCTGCGTCCTGAATTGTTGATAGTCGATGTGCGATTGCAATCGTTGTCCTTCCTTTCGCTGCTTCATCTAGCGCAACTTGAACCACTTTCTCAGAAGCAGAATCTAACGCGGATGTAGCCTACACATGTTCATGAATTGGCCTTGGACGGGGCTTATGTGGATACGTACCTCATCAAGAAGTAGGACCTTCGGGTTTCTGATTAAGGCTCTTGCGATGGCAACACGCTCTACTCTTAATTAGATGGTGCCGGACGAAAGCGACCAAATCACCCACGTTTCTGCCCGCCAGAGAGTTGGGAACCTTTGTTGCCAACCGCAGTATCGAACCCACTAAACTCGGAGTTAACCATTTGCCATTCATACACAAGCTAAAGAAGGAAAAATAGGAAAACGCACTCAGGAAGCCCTTTAATGAATTCCAGAATGTTGGCTTTTCTACATGCTTCTTCCAGCTCCTCTTGCGTTACTTCTGAGTGCGGTTTTGTCGCTCCAAGCATGATATTGAATTTCAGGGAACCAGAGTAAAGCGTTGGCTCTTGTGAGACAAGTGCGACATCTCGGCGATAGCTCGACAGATTCAGATCCTTAAGGGCATGACTATCAATCTAAAGAGATGTTTAGCGTGCAGGCAAACGGCGACAAGGAAGCTAGACTCTCACATAGATTGCTCCAGAACCGACTTCGTAGAATCTTTGGATAAGTTGAATTCTGAGATGGGGACCGTTCAGCCTCCTTACGGGTATTCAACGAGATCGCTTACATAGTACTCTTTCCAGATCCACTAGCACCGACAAACGCCACATACTGACCAGGTTCAACCACAAAGCTGATGCCTTTGAGGACAGGAATGTCGGGCCGCAGGGGATAAGCGAAGTGGATATCCTTTGCTTCGATCCTGCCATTGATGTGGTAGTCCGAGCCAGGAGCCTTCGAAGGAGTTTCTGCATCAGACTCGATTGTAGAAGGTGCATCCAGGAGTGTAATGATGTCGGACGCAGCCGACCTGGCGGATGACATATCGGGTGCGAATTGGAACATTCCTCCTGCTTGCAGCATGCCGAGCGTGGTGCTCTGATTAATTGGTCAGTCCAACTGTTTCTCACTCTAAGTATAACGGCCACTCACCATCAATCCAACGAACAACTGGAAAACTGTGATCTCCAACCGCGAAAACAGCACTGATCCATACCAAAAGATTAAGGCAATCGCGAAGAATACCGATGCTTGCGCTACTCCATAGAGAAACATACTCAGAGCACCTGATCTGATGGCATAGTTGAGGGGTTTTTCGAGACTTGACCTATATTCTTCGAAACACCCGTCTTCGCGGGTCAGCGTAGCAACCGTTCGGATCGCGGCGGTGGATTCACAGGCAATCTGAGCGGATTGAGCATGAGCCTCTTTGTTTCGGGCCTCCTTAAGCATTACAACGCGCTGGGTGGTTCACTATGAGAAAGTGAAGAATGAAGGGATGGGCAACTCCGTACCAGGCTGATATACCCCGTAGAGATCAGGATTGGCGCACAGGCTGTATGGTCTCAGCGAGATGAAAAAATGGCATATACAATGAACAGTCCTTACCCATGCCGACAAGTCCAAGCTTCCAAACGATTGCCAGGCCCAATATAATACCGGCGAGTACTGTTGATATGCCTTGGATAATCCTGTATTCTCCAAATTATCATGAGACGTTAAGACTACAGCCAGATATACGACACATACGTTCCCAGAGTGATTCCAGCAAGACCCTTGACCTTTCCAGGATCTCCATTGATCCGAGAGGTCAAGATGCCGGACTGCATTCTTGAGGTCAATGGAGTAATTGGAGAATAAGCTGGAGACTCACAGCGTTCTTTTCATCGTCAAAGAATTGGACTAATTTGCCGGGTTAGCTTTATCGGGCTAATATGAATATGGCTCACCATCCTGGCGCATCACTGCCTTGAAGCTGAGTATCCTCAATCTTGACGTCAGAGACGCGGCACCGCTGGCAAAGAAGAAATTTTCGGCGCCCATCAAAAGTGCGGAGAGGATTGCTATTATGAAGAACCTGGAGACAGTTTGAGAACAAGGGGATGTACTCCAACGAAAACGCACCACAAAGCGTTCCGATCACCCTGTACTCGTCGAACGTGTGGATCTGGATGGGAGAAGCCCTCAATGGCAAAGGAATAGACAACCCCAAAGGCGGGATAAATGAGGCCAACGGCTGATATCAAGTCAGTCCACGAATCACGGAAGAAAGTCATCACAAACCGATAGAGAACATGGCTCCAATGGCGTACTTTGGCCATTCATCCTTGACCACATTTGCCATTCGCACGAACAAGTACGGTGTCGAGTAGGTCTTCGACTTCATTTTCTCTTCAGCGAGTTCCGGTTCGTCTAGACCAGACCCCTTCTCGTGCACGTGGTCGAACTCCTTTAAGTCCTTCTCGAGAGACTCGCGGCGCGACTGAGGGATGGGGGTGCTTATTCCGATGGGCGTTCGTGTTCCTCCAACCTGTTTCTTAAGCCCTTGGGCTTCGACAAGTCGAGAGTAAACGCCTTTGAGTCCCATCAGTTCTTCGTGTGAGCCTTCCTCGACGACCTTTCCCTCCGTCATGACGAAGATTTTGTCGGAGTTCTTGATGGTAGAAAGGCGATGGGCGATGGTAATGGTAGTACGACCTGCAAAGAGCAACGCAAGTGAGTAATTTAACCAATATGACAGACACAAGCGACGGGCCTTGAGTTGCCTTTGAAAGGGCATCTTGCACGAGCTCCTCGGACTGGGTGTCAAGCGCACTTGTCGCTTCATCGAGTAAGAGGATTCTAGGATTGGCAACGATAGCGCGGGCGATCGCAACACGCTGCTTCTGCCCACCAGACAACATAAACCCACGCTCTCCGACAAGTGTGTCATATCCTTTCGGTAACCTCGAAATGAACTCGTGTGCATTGGCCTTGATACAAGCCTGCTTGATCAACTCCAACTTTTCGCTCTCCGGGGCAGACTCATACGGTGATCCAGCAAGTCCGAACGCGACGTTATTTCTGACTGATGTCCCAAACAGTACCGGTTCTTGGGATACGATACCAATCTGCCTGCGAAGCCACTTGACATTAATTTCTCTGAGATCGGCGCCGTCTAGCGTGATAGCTCCACCCTTGGGATCATAGAAGCGCTCGAGAAGGGAGATGATTGTCGATTTCCCAGACCCAGAAGGTCCGACCAGGGCATGGGACTTTCCGGCTGCAAAAGTCATGGAAACGTTCTGAAGGACGTTCACGTCGGGTCGGGAAGGGTATGCGAACGTGACATCATCTAACTTGATTTCTCCATGAACGGTTGAGGGCTTGAGTCCGGAAGGACTGGAGGAATCGATTGTGGGCGTGCGGTCAATTGTTGCAAAGAGCTTGGCAGCAGCACCTCTTGCGGATGTGATTGCTACCATTGAACGTAAGCAGTGACAGAAGACGGCAAAGAACCGGACGTACCAACTACTTGCGGACCTACTATTGTCAATGAGAACGACCCGATGAAGACGGACATGAAGGCGGTAATTACTTGGCCAACATCGGCTGAAGAGGCGAGGTAAGCAAGGAAGCTATAGACGGATATACGAAGGTGATACGTACCAAGACCCTTGTTGATGAGCGTAGTCCCAAAGGAAAAGGCTGCCATGGGTAAGCCTTATGAGAGCTGCCGCTCAATATGATAATATCTGACTCACCAAGTCCATACGCGGCATAGTTTACAAAGAAGAAAGCCGCAAAAGACATGCCTTGTACGATGGCCAGCTTCATGTCGCAACGACCAGTGTGGACAGCTTTATCTTCAAATAGTGTGCCAAGCTGGGATTGGATTCCGAAGGCCTTTGCAGTACGAATGGTTGATATTGATTCCTCTGCGATGTTTCCACAGCTTGCAGTGCCGTCTGTAGACATCCTAAAATGATATATAAATAAGCGTAGAATGGTTGGAAGGAGGGGAGGGGCTCACTGAGTGTAACGGGTCATAAACTTGCCCATGAGGGCGCCGGTTAGCATGATGCAAGGAAGGACGGAGGAAATTGCAAGCGCAAGACGCCAGGATTGTGTGTAGGCGAGGATGAAGCCAGCGATGAATGAGCTCATGAACTGAACGGCCATGGCTACTTTTTCTGATATTCCTTCTTGCACGAGGTCTGCGAGGAAAAGGCATTCAGGCAATTCGGCCGCTGATGGATGATATAGGGTACGCACGGGTGTCTGATTGAATCCTCGTAGCGACCTCCCCGGCGCCAACTTCATCAAAGTATTGAACGTCCTGCTTAAGGACGGCGCGCAGGTATTGTTCTCGGATGCGTTTCGAATTAACTTCGGAAGTGTAAGCCCAGGCATACATATAGACAAACGTGCAGGCAAGAACGATGATGCCTGTAGCAACCGATGAGTCCCGCCATTATACGCGAAAGTAATGCACTCTACCAGCAATCACAAAGTACAGGGCGTTAACATTTGCAGATTTGCGAAACTCGGAGGCAGCGGTCTTTAGGTCACCTGTCGTGGCTTGACCGGCTTGGAAGAGCTGGACAGTTGTCGCGAAGGAGACAAAGTCCCGAGACAGTCTACCGAACAGAAGCGCTAGTATGGGCTATGAAGGTCTGAGTGTTGTTCGGGAAGGCGGTGTGAAGGACGGACCTGGGCCGCTCCAGCGGCTGCAGCCGTGATGAGTCCAATAACATTAACGCATATATCGAAGGGTGTCGAGTATCTGCATCCCTTAGCTGAGAAAACAGACGTTGTTGCAGCGAGGGAACTAACCTGAAGAGCTGAAAAAACGAGATAGGTGGAACAAGTGAATCTTTGGTTTTGTCCGCATCCCCATCAGGCTCCTGCTCTTTCTTTTTTATGTCGTCGTTCTTCCACTTCATATGACGTGGACGTGCTCAAAGAGGATTCGGGATGGGAGTTCGACGAGACACTTGTGACCACACGCAGGGTTGTGGAGGTGGACTAAGAACTCTATATACAGGTATCTTAGCACCCGTGACTCATTTGTTGAAAACACCCAAAATGATTCCACACAACATTCGGCAGCGAGGCCTGCGAACACGATCAAAATAGACATCTACGGCTTGGCAACACTGAAATACCCCTCAACGGGACTAGATCAAACTTCTTGCCCCTCTGAGCAACATAGCTATTGAACGGCTTGAGGCCACGCAGTCGTGGTTATAAATGTAACCGGTGCCAATTCGCCGTCGCATTGACTATTTACGTAAAGAACGTGCATCATCAGGGGAGCTATGCTCGAAGCTGAACGGCACCACAAAGCGTCCCCATTTTACTCGTTGGTCCCGTGGGGAATTGCAAGAATGCCCCCCCCCCTTGCGAGGCTGTGAGCTCCAATTGCCTCTGATATAAATTTAAAGCCCCTTTTTTTGTATCCGATATGGTGTAACGGCTAACATTGCCGCCTTTCACGCGGCAGCTCGGGGTTCGATTCCCCGTATCGGAATAGAATCTTTTTTAAAGTGCTCCATCTTTAGTTCCTCATCCACAAACCTGATGCCCCCTCTCATGCTGGTAGGGCTCAGACAGCCAGAGCTGTTGCTATTCGTTCACCCGATGCCCTACAAACCAAGCTATGTTCACTTTATAATCAAACAGTTGGCCCGTCTTTTGTATGTGGGATATCCGTGGGATATCCGCCTGTAGCTCGATACTGTAAGTAAACAAATATCCAGGATCGTTGTTTTGCGATTCAACCGCAATCTGCATGATAACAGCCGAGGATATGCCCAGATTTCTGGCGCTTCTCAACCCCCATAGGCCTCACTCCATGCACACGCATAGCTAAACCTTTCCTAATAATCAGAGAAAAGAAGACCAAGTCGAAGGAAGACTGCTGATTAACGCTGATTTTCGTTCGTTGACAAAAATAGCCGAGGCTTCATAAGCTTCACAGATTATCATCCCTATCGCATTCGTTTCCCCAGCATTCCTCTTCCACTTCGCACACAATGGCAGACAGAAAGATTACGATGCCCTACGGTAAAGGACCCTCGTTTACCTCTGCAGACAGCTTAAATAACGCTCTACAGTCCGCTTGGGCAATTCGGGCCTCAAGGTTTCCAAAATCATCCTTGGTTGCATGTCGTATGGTACACCGGAATCGATCGGATGGGTGCTTCCCGAAGAAGAATCTCTCAAACATATTAAAGCAGCGTACGTCCATTCAGACACAACCACGGCCGCAATTGACTTTGCACTGTAACAGGTACGATGCTGGCATCAACGCCTTCGACACAGCCAATGTACGTATTCAGTACCCCTTTTACAGGATATTTAATGCTTACATGTGCTGCAGGTATATTCGAATGGTGCCTCAGAAATTATCCTCGGCAAGGCGATCAAGCAGTTTAACCTCCCTCGTGACGAGATTGTCGTCCTGACTAAAGTGTTCTTCCCTGTCGGTAAAACTCCCAACGTGTCGCTTAGATCGCTTGGAAATCCCGACCAAAACGGTTATGTGAACCAGCATGGGCTAAGCCGAAAGCACATCTTCGACTCTGTCAAGAAGAGTTTGGAGAGACTTCAGCTTGATTATATTGACGTTCTCCAATGTGCGAGGAACATCTCGTTAAACCACCTAGTATGATACTAATGCTCTGGAAGGCCACCGTTTCGACAATGAGACCCCGATTGAGGAGACCGTACGCATTCATGATTATTGTATTAAACTATCTGTTCACTGACCCTGGTAGATGCAAGCACTTCACGACGTTGTCCAGGCCGGATACGTTCGGTATATCGGAATGTCCTCCTGCCACGCTTGGCAATGTAAGTCACCTCAGTTATTTGATTACCGTATGTAACTGATGGATAACTATCTCTCCCTTCAAAGTTTCCGCTATGCAAAGTATGTTGCAAAATATCTCGCATACCCGGCTTAGGCTCACAGTTGCAAGATTATGCGATTAACAACAAGTTGACACCCTTCATCTCTATGCAGAATCACTATAATCTGGTCTACCGCGAGGAAGAACGTGAGATGTTCCCGACGTTGAAGGTGCGCCTTCCAATATCCAACAGACGTATAGATTAATTTGCCTGTAGTGGTTTGGCGTTGGTTCTATTCCCTGGTCACCCATTGCTCGCGGAGTTCTCTGCAGGCCGCTTAACGCCGCTGTCACGAAACGCGCAGAAATTGATCCAGACCAGAAGGGATACGCCCTCGACTCTCCAGCTACTCAAGAAATCATCAGTCGGTTCGTTCTTGTAATGTGTTCTCACCCAACTGGACGTGTTACTGATTCTCTGGCATAGCGTTGAGCAGGTTGCGAGGAAGAAGGGTATCAGCATGGCTCAGGTTGCAGTTGCATGGGTCATGAGTAAGCCTGGTGAGTCCTCACTCAAGCCTTAGTGCCCGATTTTTTCCAGGCGTGTCATAATAGCACCAAAATCACAGGTGTGACCGCACCAATTGTTGGAACGACTTCTTTGGACAACTTGTATGACCTTCTCAGTATGTTTGTTAACATGAGCTTCGAGAGTCCGTACTCACGCAGAAACAGGCGCTGTCAACGTAAAATTGACGCCAGAGGAGATACAAGAGCTGGAGGAACCATACAAGCCCCGGGAGATCTTCGGCCATTCCTAGATGGGCTAGATATTTTTTTTCCTGTGTGTATATCATGGTTCGATCCGTTGAGAACGTGGATATGTTATGTGGATATCATGTTGGAAAGAGTCAGATCATGGAACCCAGACGGAATGAGCGAACCAAAATACTTGACTGAGTTATTTTTGGCCCTGGGACACGGAAGGTTCGGCTTTGCGGGAGGGCCACGAATATCATCGGCAGCAAGCATGGCACTAATAATAGCTGTCGAGGAATGGTGAAAACTGACCCACATTTGTGGTCCGACCAGTGCATAACTTCTTTCGCTGAGAATCTGGACAGAATGCCGAGCTCTTTGAATGAGGATACTCTCTGTTGAATACGTCGGATCCTTTGCTAGACCGTGCACAAACACTTGGCTCGTTATTTCAAATACTACAAAGATTTTGACGTCTAGAACCCAACGTCTCGCACCGAGGCTACGGCTGATATCGAAAATTCTAGGCAACGTCTCGGGTATAGAGCGAGAAGTAGGCGCAGTGGAATGGAATCCAAGTTGCATAAATAACTCACCCATGCGAACTGTAATCAAGAGGAACGTCTTACAGTGACTCTAGAGGTCCAAGACGAAACAACGATATGATACATTCTCAGGCTATTGGACTATGCAAAGGTATTGGTACACTTATCCATCTAGACGTGGCAAGAACCGTGGGGGAGGCAACTGCATACGAATCATTTATATATGGATGAGGTTAAAAAAGGAGGGGGCTCACGTAGCTCCTCGGTGAGTCGGTCCACAGCAGACATAGCCACGGGGGCCTGTACGAAGTCGGCGGGGGGTTTTGTGTAGGCAAATGATATGGAGATGTAGTCAACAAAACGTACACTGGAACAATTTGGGGTTAATGATGGAGGCGAGAAAGGAAGGCGAAGCACGACGTACAGATCTGTCAGCACCACAGAGACCATGCTTAATAAAGAGATATCAGTCTGCTAGAAACAGGGCGAGGGACGAGGGATCCCTACAGGAGAGCCAATTTGGCGCTCTAATTCATCATGAGCGACTCTAGAGCCACGCAAAACTGTAGCCAAAAGCTCACCTTCGACGGTAGCCGAGACAGAGAACGCAGCGGCGAGGAGGACAAGGGCAGTAGTGACGAAACGCATGCTGAAGTTGTTCTTGGTTGTAGTTGACCCGCAGAACTGGGCACGCACGGGGCCCTTTTATGCGTCCTCGTTCAGTCTAGGTGGAGCGACTGCTTCTAGTGTCCATGAGCAGGGGCACTGTCATACGGCGAATAGTGAGTTTGGAGCCATACAGGGCGGAGGAGAGGAAATAGTGCGGAAGAAGGAAACTGGGGCATGTATAACTTAATAAGGACATTCGGATACGGGGAATCGAACCCCGGGCTATCGCGTGAGAGGCGATAATGTTAGCCACTACACCATATCCGATGTCGTTTCGCAACCCTGTTGTCGCATGGAATCACCCTGGATTCTGGAACCACCCATAGATCGGAACGACTGAGCAGCACGGAGGCAGGAGAGGAGACAGAAAAACGCATTAGGCAATGGAGTGCTGATCGGAGGCGGAGAACAATTATAAGTTATGTTATGAGCGGAGCGCGCAACAAGTCGTACGACGACCTCTTAAATCTTATCCATCGATCATCATCTCTCCTTCCTTCTAAGTTCCAACTACAACATGACTGACAAGGCGGCTCGGCGCGCGCGGTTCGAACAGGTCTATGCAAAGGTGGCAGACGAACTTGTTCAAGAGATCAGAAAGGAGGGGATTCCGGAAGAGGTCCTTGCGTGGTATCGAAAGGTATCTCTCAGGTTCTATCGAAGGTGGACATTCACCGATGTTATCAGAACCTCGAATATAACGTCCCCGGTGGTAAACTCAACCGTGGCATGTCCGTGGTAGACACCGTTGAGATCCTCAAGCGACGACCTTTGTCGGAGAAGGAGTACACAAAGGCTGCCGTCCTGGGTTGGTGTATCGAGTTGGTACGTTACGAGTTCCCCGCTATCGAATTGCGCTGAGCTCTATACAGCTTCAAGCGTATTTCCTTGTTGCAGATGACATCATGGACTCTTCGATCACCCGTCGTGGACAGCCCTGCTGGTACCGCAACCCCGAGGTTGGCATGACTGCAATAAACGATTCGTTCATGCTTTCATCGGCCATCTACCGCCTCCTAAAGGCATACTTCAAAGGGGAGATATACTACGTCGATCTCCTCGAGGTTTTCCTCGAGACAACATGGCAAACTGAGATCGGTCAGCTCATCGATCTCATTACGGCACCCGAGAAGGTCAACCTCGCTAAATTCTCCCTTGAACGGTATGTGTTACATGTGATGATCTGATAATAATTACTGAGCCTCTGTAGTCACTCGCTCATAGTCATTTGGAAGACGGCATTCTATTCCTTCTACCTCCCCGTCGCGTGCGCTATGTACATGTGTGGCATCTCTCATGCCCCTATACCCTCGACCGACCCATCCGAGCCAGCCAAGGACCCATACGACATAGCCAAATCGATCCTCCTCCCTCTCGGTGAATACTTCCAGGTCCAAGACGACTTCCTCGATTTCGCCGGGACACCCGAGCAGATCGGGAAAATCGGCACCGATATCATCGACAACAAGTGCTCGTGGTGCATTAACATTGCCCTTCTCCACGCTACTCCCGCGCAGCGCCAGATTCTCGACGAGCACTATGGAAAGAAGCCGAGTGGCGGCGAGAGCGAGTCGAAGGTCAAGGCCGTGTTTGATGAGATTGGAGTTCGTGAGAAGTATGCGGCCTACGAGGAGAATGTCGTCGGGCTTATTCGGGAAAGGATTGCCAAGGTGCCAGAATTTGAAGGGGAGAATACGCTGAGAAAAGAGGTCTTTGAAAGCTTCCTGGCCAAGATCTATAAGAGGACCAAGTAGCTGTGTGGATTTTAGTTTACAGGATTTGTGATTTATTTCTGGATTTAGACTGGCAATGGAATTAGACGTGCTACATACCTCATTACTCCTTCCGCCCCTTGACCCTATCATTTCGCTTCCTTTGATTGACACTGAATGTCGCTTCTAATGGACTGCTGTTGGAGAATCTGAACATATTCTTGCCTATGGGGATCTCTTCCGCCGGGGGGATTCTCACGTGAGTTTTTCTGATCACCACCGACTTTCGAGTGTATTGCTCTGCATTGGCATCACTACTGCGGACACAATTACCCAGGGATTCCAAAGCGTTATGTACTCAGGTACTAGCGTTCCCGAATTCCAATTGAATATACTGTAAAGACAATCCCACGGTTGGACTGTTAGATTATGCACTGTTCGTGGTTTTCTTTCCTACTTTCAGTCTCGCCCTCCGAGGAACGCCGAAAGCATGTCGATTCCTGCTCTCCATGTCCAGCAGCCCGTCAATAACCCATCGGCATCCCGATCGCAAATCCACAGACCTCTCTCTGAATGGGTTTCTGGTTTCATGGTGAGTGAGACTATCGCATGTTGGTGGATGAGAATCTGACCATCCAGTTTCTTAGGCTGAGGCCTTCCTGTATGGTGTGCCTGATTGTCGCGCTTTGTCGCGTTTCACTTAGCCCAATCCAGGAATATACATCGTGCTCTTCTCTGCTGCCACGTCTATTCTAGTGCGTAAATGTAGGGGGTCTGCAAAATGGCCTCTTCTTATTTCCGCCGTGATCATGTTCTCGATATCGACCGTCAATATCTGCATGAGCATGTACATGCTCTTTGGCCACGTAGTTCGCGGAATACTGCCTCCTAAGCCCATAATCACGTCAAAGCACATGTTCTATGTAGTCAATAAGTATGTTCTCTCTTTAACCCATGATGATTTTCGTGCTAATAAAAGTAGTATTGTTGCAGACACACTTCTCGTGAGCGTTCTAGATACTATCCCTGTCCACGATGCAGATTCCTGACATTTGACCCAGATATCTCGGTGCTACGTTATATGGTCCCGCTCAGTCCGTGTGATTGCCATTCCTTGTACTTGCTTGCTAGCATGCAGTGGTATGTTATTCGTCAACATGTTTGTACAAATGGCTGAGCCAAACCCTCCCAGTCTACGGGTTGATGCTGATGTCTGGCTTCATTCCTCAGCGGAAGCATACGTACATGTGGCTCACCTTGTCACTAAACGTGTACGTGACAGCTCTCACAGGTAAGTCCTCTCTTTTACCAGTGTATATGGTCCGGATAGCTCAGATAAAGGCGGAACTTCTCTCTAGCTGCTCGCATCTGGTGGATAGCTCGGAAGACACGGAGAGCCTTTGGACCTGGGCTGGCTCGCACATATTATTCTGCATTGTCAATTGTGTATGCATTCCACATGGAGACCGATTCATTGCTGAGGTGCTGAACAGAATCGAATCGGGAGCTATCTATTCTGCATACGTGCTGGTTGGTCAGATCTTTATCTTGGTCTGTACTTCCATCTTTTGAGCTCCGAACGCACTACTCATTGCTGCAGTAGCTTGAACGTCGATCGTATATCCTTGATGTATGCATCACTCAGGTCGTGGTTAGTGACGATTTCACACATTAACTCTATTATGGCGTAGGCTCATAAGGACCAAAGGGTATTGCACCGACATTGATCATCGTGCAGGTCGGGCTGGGACGTCACGTCCGGGACATAGAAACAACTTCACAACTTGGGCATGGAGGTTCTGTGGTTCTTTCGACAATATGTTCCGATTCCGCGGCAGATTGGGCAAGGCATTAATATGCTCCTACCATGGGGTACCCGTGGACCACACGCCTTTGATATGCTTCTATGATAGAGTATTATTCCTCTTTCGCTTGTCCACTTACGCTCTAGTTAAACGTGGAGGTTTTCCTTGATTAGCATCGGCTTTGAGCATGCCCCTTTACTCATACCTTTCACAGATAGCCATCTTCCTATTAGATAGCCTTTCTACAGCATCTTTGATGCTTACGCCCACGAACAACGCGATAGACATATTGCATTGAGTTTGTTTGCTCGGATGGTTATTCTGTTGCCAGCTCGAATTTTGGGAGGGGCTAACACTCGGTAAAAGATCAGCAAGATCCATGAGTGAATGCCAGAGGGGGACAGAGGAACATGTCACTAAAATCATAAATGGGGACCTTTAACAGCAGTCCGGGTTATACCGTTCAGACATACTATTAGTGGCCCGTACCTCGGGTGGGCCCGAACCTCGGATGGATATTTGTACCTTGCCTCATACTCCATAAAAGTTCTTGAAGCTTCATATGATACATCTTCCAACCATTCTGTGTATTATGCGATTATTTGTCTAACGAGACTTTGAGCGGATGAGGAAAGCGACTACAGGCTCAAAGTCACACTTTGTCACGTTTGCTGAGCACGCCCCGTCAAATGAGCTGGTGGGAATATTGTGACTGATGTGACACCCGAGGGTTTTGATACTATTTTGATCACCGGCTCGGCACCCATGATGCGCAAAGGTCCGCAATCGGTATCCAACCCAACATACGCGCTTCTTAGTATTTTCATACTACCGTCAACTCTCATCACACAGAACCTTTAGCGGTCCCTCACAACCGAGTTGGCTTCTTGTGCTATAGTCCCTTGTCAAAATCCAAACTCTATCGCCTCCCCATATCCTGACCACAGAACAAAATGGTTATGGGTTACGACGGAGTCAACTGTATTAAGTTATTCTGCACTGGCACCACTACTCAGGGGTTGAAAAGCGTTACGTAGGCACCATTCCTGAGCTTCAAGATCGAATATAATGGCAGTCCCACGCCTTGGCCGCTGGATTGTGCGCTGCTTGTTGTTTTCTTTCTTGCTTTCACACGCCGACTCGCCCTACGAGGAACACTTGAGAGCATGTCGACTCCTGCTCTTCATGACCGGAAGCCCGTCAATGACCCATCAGCAACACGACTCCAGATTCACGGGCCTCTCTCTCAATCGGTTTCTGGTTTTATGGTGAGTGAGACTACGGCATGCTCGCGGATGATAACTTGACCATCCAGTTTCATCCTAGGCTGAGGCCTTCTTGTATGGTGTGCCTAACCGTCGCGCTTTGTCACGTCCTATTTAGCCCAGTCCAGGAGTATACACCATGCTCTTCTCCGCTGCCATGTTTATTCTAGTGCGCAAATATAGGGGGTTTGCAAGATGGCCCCTTCTTATTTCCGCTGTGATCATGTTCTCGATTTCGACCGTCAGTATCTGCCTGAGCATGTACATGTTCTTTGGCCATATAGTCCACGGAATACTCCCACCAGAGTCGATAATCCGGTCAAAGCTTATTATCTATGTCATCAATAAGCATGTTCTCTCCTTAACTCATGATGATGTTCGTGCTAATGAAAGCAGTATCGTTGCAGATGCACTTCTCGTAAGCGTTCTAGATACTATCCCTATCCACGATGCAAATTTCTGGCATTTGACCCAGATATCTCGGTGCTACGTTATATGGTCCCGCTCAGTCCGTATGATTGTTATTCCTTGTGCCTACTTACTAGCATCCAGCGGTATGTTATTCGTCCACATCTCATTTGGACAAATCGCTGAACCAAAACCTTCCAGTCTACGGGTTGATGCTGATGTCTGGCGCTATTCTCCAGCGGAAGCGTACGTATATGTGGCTCACCTTGTCACTAAACGTGTACGTGACAGCTCTCACAGGTAAGTCCTCCCTTTTACCAGTGTATATGGTCCGGATAGCTCAGATAAAGGCGGAACTTCTCTCTAGCTGCCCGCATCTGGTGGATAGCTCGGAAGACACGGAGAGCCTTTGGACCTGGGCTGGCTCGCACATATTATTCTGCATTGTCAATTGTGTATGCATTCCACATGGAGACCGATTCATTGCTGAGGTGCTGAACAGAATCGAATCGGGAGCCATCTACTCCGCTTACATGCTGATTGATCTGATCCTCACCTTGGTCGGTGCCTTCATCTTTTGAGCTCCAAGTGCATTGTTCATCGCTGGAGTAGTTCAAACGTCGATTCTACGTCCTTGATACATGCATGATTCAGGTAGTGGTTGGTGACCATTTCGCAATTAACTCTATTGCAAAGTAGGGCTTATAAGGATCAAAGGGTATTGCACCGACATTGATCATCGTGCAGGTCGGGCTGGGGCGTCACACGCGAGACGTAGAAACAACTTCACAACTTGGGCATGGAGGTTCTGTGGTCCTTTCAACAATATTTTCAGATTCCGCGGCCGATCGGGCAAGGCATTAACATGCTTTTACTACGACGATACCAGCAAATTGTGCGTATTTGGTATGCTCTATTACAGAGTACTATTACGCTTTCGCCTGTCTGCTTTGTCCTTCATTTAAACCTGGAGGTTTTACTTGATTAGCGTCGGCTTTGAGCATGCCCCATACTCAGACTTCCCGCAAATAGACAACCGCCTATTAGACAGCCTTTCTAAACTCTTCTCCTTACTATGGGCTTTGTGCGAGGGCATGGTTTCAACTTTCACCCTGACCCGGGCCATTTTGCTCGCATGGAAACCATCTCCGCAACCATACATTACGAACTAGGGCCATCATCTCTTACTCTGCACGTGGCCCAAACTGCCGTTGGCACTCCTACCACTCCCTTGCTACCGATATCAAATACCATGCATATTCCAGCTGAGAACCAGCTTTCCATGGACAAAGGTTTTAAGTTCTTCACACAATCAGCGCCCGTTAGTTTTTCTCATTATTATTATAAGTTGGTACTACACTTTTAACTATTGCTGCGGGCAAGATTCGCAAGGGTTTAAAAGTGTTACACAGGTACCATCATTCCTGAATTTCGGGATTGAATACCAGGTCAATCCCACGGCTTGGCCGCTCGATAATGCGCTGCTTGCCCTACTCTCTCCTGTTTTCTCAGTCTCACCTTTCAAGGAACACTGGAAGGATGCCGATATCTGCTCGCGGGGTCCAGTCAGCTGGCAATGGCCCACCAGCGAGATTGCCACAGGTTTACAGGCCTTTCTCTGAATGGGTGTCAGGTTTTATGGTGAGTGGCCTTGTAGCATCGTCATGGATGACAACTTGACCATCTAGTTTCGCCTTAGGCTGAGGCCTTCCTGTATGGTATGTCTAGCCGCTGTGCGTTGCCACGTCCTCCTTAATTCAGTCCAGGAATAAACATCGTGCTCTTCTCTGCCGCCGTGTTTGTTCTAGTGCGCAAATGTAGGGGGTTTACAAGATGGCCTCTTCTTGCTTCCGCTGTGGTCATGTTCTCAATATCGACCGCCAACGTTTGTCTGAGCATATACACCCTTTTTGGCCTGGTGCTCCACGAGACACCACTGCCTGGATCAATGATCACGTCAAAGCATATGTTCTATGTCGTCAATAAGCATGTTTTCCTCTTAACCTATCCAAAATTCTTACTAATAACAGTAGTATTATTGCAGAAATACTACTCGTGAGCGTTCCAATAGTTGTATCTGCTCGCGATACAAGCTCACTCGCAACGTAATCCAGATATCTCGGTGTTACGCTATATGGTCCTGCTCAGTTTGTGTGGTTGCCATTCCTTGTGCTTTCTTACTGGGATCCGGCAGTGCGTCATTCATGGACATACCCTCCAGACCAATTGCTGACTCAAGCAATCTTAGTCTACGGACTTATCTTAACCGCCGGTTCCGCTGCACAGTCTGGGCCGCGGAGGCATACGTACATGTGGTTCACCTTGGCCCTTAACCTCTCTGTCACGACCCTCATGGGTGAGTTACTTCATTTAGTATTGATATGTATAGTCCAGGTAGCTCGGACGAAGATTGAACTTTTCTTTAGCTGCTCGTTGTTGGTGGATGGCCCGTAGGGCACGGAGGGCCTTCGGGCCTTGCCTGGCTCGCAAGTATTATTCTGCATTGGCAATTGTGTATGTCTCTCACGTTGCAAACGACTCATTGCTGAGGTATTAAGTAGAATCGAAACGGGGGCCATCTATTCGTTATATGTGCTGGTTGATCAGATGCTTGTTTTGGTCGGTGGTTTCTGCTTTTGAGCCCTGAATGCACTGCTTATTTTTGGAGTGCGTAGTGCAAACGTAAATCATTCATCCTTGACGCAGGCATGACTCAGATTGTGGTCAGTGGCCGTCTCACAAAATTAACTTTATTGCGGCGGAGGCTCATAAGGATCAAAGGCTATTGCGCCGACATTGATCATCGCGCAGGTAGGGCTGGGACGTCACATCCAAGACCTAGAAACAACGGCTTCTGTGGTTCTTTCCACGATAAACTGCGATTCAGAAGTCGACTGACGCCAATTGTAAATCGATCATATTATGCCCCTACCATGAGAATTTTACGGTAGACAACCTTGATATGTTTATGATAAAGTACATTCTGGTTTCTTTGTCCACTTAACGTTTAATCAAACCTCTCGCAGCGGTCTTTTCGAGTAGTATCGGTCCGAGTTCGAACAGCGTCCCGTACTCATATTTTCAGCTGACAACATCCGTTCAATCAGCTTGCGAATGTTATATCCAACAACTTCAACACTTCAATATACGTGACCCCACCGGAGCTTGACGCTCATAAAGGTGAAGTTGAGCCTCTTGCTAGTCCGTCCTCTGATGGACGAAAATGGATCCCGAGGTACCACGGGAAGATAGGCGGAAAAACGGAGGAATCAGCCTTATTCTATGCGGTGGTTGTCGTTACTTTCGGGAATTAGGGGGAGTTCCAACCCGAGGCCCCAAAAAGTCGCGGTGGCACTTACTGTCTTGGCACGACTCTCTGTGTCGTGCAGGTGATGAAGAGCTCAGTATCAGATTCCACTCCCTCCCATAGCTGCATTGTTGCTCTTCTACAAAGGTTCGAATAATGTATTCTCCAATTGTATTACGCCCCACTATCTCTCCCGGACCTATGGCCAAGCTCACCTTCGCAATTCTGTGACCTTGTAAAACATCCATGCTATCAGATACACTTCATACAAACCAAACTCGCACAAACCTTTCCCTTTCAAACAGTCTTCGGCAGTTTCCCAAGGCACTCCCGGACCTCTCTCAAGGTCTCCCCCTTATTCCAACAAAATAACAAACATACGTCACACGAACGGTCACAGTCCTTGAACTCCTCCCACCCCTCCACCTCTGGTGTCAGAATAGCCCTCCCACTCGGATCCTTCTCCAACTCCCACACCAAGCGCCAAACAAGCTGACTCCAGTAAGGATTCACTTTGCTCACTTTCGTCTTCACAGACGGTCTCCGACATCGAACAATCCTCAAAAGCTCCGCACGAAACTGGTGCCTACGCTCCTGATGGAGCTTAAGCAGTTTCAATAGGGCCTGAACAGGAAGTCGAGACAATTGCTTTTCTAGTTCAGGATTATCATTGGAAAGGAGGTTGATCGATAGACTGAGTTCCGCAGCGCGCTGTATCACTTCTTCCCAACCGAGTCTCATCCCCAGCACGTACAATTGTATAGGCTGATCGAGAAACAGAGGTGCGAAGCATGAAGCGCGTAGGATGGATAGTGGGCCTGGTGTGTCGAGATGTTGCATCACCTCCATGGCTGCTTCGACTTGGTCAAAGGACGACCAAGGGAGCATTGGTAGTCCACTAATCATAAGCAATACGCGTTCGAGTGGAGCGTCAGGGAATGGGATGGTATGAATGGGCGGTGTAGAGTCCTCTGGTTCGGGTTGGTGTGCATTTGACTGGAGAGAGCGAAAGTACCCTGATGTCGTTTTGAGTACAATGCTTGGGAGACGGAATAGAGTGCCCTCTTGGGAGGAGATGATAACGTCCGCGTGCTCGTCTTTGAAACTCGGATGAAATCTGGCCTCTTTAGTGTCATGGCCGGTGTGAGGGGTTGAAGCCGAGGAGACGAGAGTCATCGCAATCGATGGGGCTGATGTTTGTCGTGGGTCTATTGAGATGTTATATACAACAGAAGCATCATGTAGGCAAGGTAACGCAATCTTCTCATGTCAGGAAGTTGCCTTCTACCAGCGGAACGTTTCACAAGAGATAACGTCCTGACAGTTGGTAACGTTCCGTCAGGACGTTATCCTCAGGCAGACGGAGCGCCTAAAGGTCAAAATCGAAGCCAATTATCTCCTCCGGGAGGACAGATAAGAGGAAGGTGGGTAGTTAACATAACGGACAACGGCAGTGTTATTTGGGTGGAAGGGGCATGGGGCATGAGTCCTCCAACACTTCAGGCTGTGATGTCGGGGAAAACCACGGTCAGGTGTGCGAGGTTCGTGGTCAGAGGGGAAATGGGTGAGTGGGTTTATAAAGATGAATGGAAAGGAAGGACTATGCGGCGACGCGGGAATCCGATATAATAGGTAGGTAGATAGTGGACAAGGTTGTAGTGTACGGCACTTGCTTGGCTATGGCCTGTCACGCAGCACTCTGACGAGAAATTACACCTCGCTCGTCCCTCGCCAGGTGTGCCACTATCATGCATTATACTGCCCTAAAAGCATGACCCGCAACATGAACCTACTTCAACTACGACCCTGCAAAACTCTCCTCGGTCTACCCTTTCACAATAACATGACCGAAGCCGCAAACCCCGGTATACACTGATCATTCTTAATCCGACAGTGAACACCTCTAATCACAATCTGCAATTCCTGTGGATCAACTGCGCCACAAGTTGTACCTTGATCTCTAGTCTAGCACTACCATTACCAGCAGGCTGAAAACAAACGGCGTGCATAAATCTAATATTGAGGCCACTGGTACAAAACGCCAACTTTATACAATACCGAAGTGAACCTCGCATTGCTATCTTCGCGAAACGCTTCGATCCTGGTTCTTTTGCGTTCAGCTTTACATTTCACGTGGTCAGGTGGCTGCGTCGCTGGTCTTGTACAGGATGAGCGAAATGTCTTTGTTGTTCGAGTCAAAATTTACAGCCCACTACCTCGCTCCACCGTGGCCAAGTTCACGTTCAAGAATGTCGACTCGTGGAACCCGAAAAAGTCCGCTTTTTGTGTCACCTTTGTATCGTACAAAAATGAACGAGCACTAATCTTTCCTCAAACCGTCTTCGGCAACTTCTCAAGACACCCCTTTATCATCTTCCAACTTCCTTCCTTGGGCCAGAAACCTGCGCAACAGTATTGGCACTTGGCCTCCAGAAACGGCGTAAACTCCTCCCACCCTCTCATCTCCGACTCGAGAATAGACTTCCCACTTGAATCGTTTTCCAACTCCAACGTCAATCGCAAAACAAGGGGACGCCAAGAAGCATCCGGGGCATTGTGCCGCTTGCAGCCTTGGCAACGGACCTTGGCGCTTAGCACTGAGAGAAGGGATGCTGAAAGTCGTCCCTGCGTCGTCGACGGAGCTTGAAAAGCTTGAATAGCGCCGGAGCGGAAATTCGAGACAACTGGCTTTCGATTTCGGGGTCATTGGAAGGTGAAAGCAGGTTAATCGATAAGCTGAGCTCCGCAGCGCGCTGTGTTACTTCATCCCACCCGAATCTCGTTCCAAACCCGTACAGGCGTAGAGGCTGATCGAGGAATAGGGGTGCGAAGCACGAAGCACGGAGGACAGAGAGCGGACCTGGCGTGTCGAGATGTTGCATCACATCCGCGGCTGCTTCGACTTCGTCAAAGGATGAATAGGGAGGAGTCGGTAGTCCACTGATCATGAGCAATACACGTTCAAGTGGAGGATCGGGGAATGGGATGGTGTGAATGAGTGGTGTAGCTAAACCCTGTTCTTGCGAACTAGATTGTGGTTGGGAATTTGACAGAAGGAAACGAAAGTACTCTGATGTCTTCATCAGTGTGAAGCGAGGCAGACGGAACAAGGTGCCGTCTTTGGAGGAGAGGGTAACGTCTGCGTCTTCGTCGCTGAAAATCGGATGATATGTTGCCTCTTTGATGCTGCACACGGTACGGGAAGTTGAAGCTGAGTAGACCAAAGCCATCGCAATCGAAGGGGCTAATGCTCGCCGTGTACCCGTCGGGGTGTCCAGGTATATTAAGCCTCCTGTAGGCAACATGTTACAGTTTCTCACGTCGGGAAGTTCCCTACGGGCGCTCGAAAGTCACAAACCGAAGTCAATTATTATATGATACATACCACCCAGAAAAAAAGAATCTACACCTATGACCCGGCGAGACCCCCATCCGCCTTGGCCTTTTCATAACACTCCAAAGTAACCGAAGCCATAAACCCCGGTATACACTGCTCATTCTCAATCCAATACCTCATCAAACTCGGTAAATCCTGTGGACCACCTTCCCCCTGCGCCACAAGCTGCATCTTCATCTCTCCCCCAGTACCACCATTACCAGCCGGCTGGAAAACAAACGAGGCATTCAAATCAAATATCGACGTCACCCTCACCTGCCCATTCGGGTAAAAGGCTAATTTCACTCCGAGGATAGAAGTGATGGCTTCTCGGAATTCGGCAGATTTGGAAGTGAAGATTTGTTGGAGTCTGAGAAGACGTTTTTCTTTTTGGCGGAGTTGGTCTTCGAGGGAACGGTTGGTGGAGGAGAGGAGGTCGTAGGATGCGCGGGGAACTAGTTCTTCGTTGGGGTTGGCGAGGGTTAACGTTTCGGTGGTGTTGGGTGAAGTAGTGGTGGTGGTGGTGGTGGGGGAGGAAGATAGGGCAGTTTCGAGGGTGTGTAAACGATTGAGGAGAGCTTCATTTTCGGATTTGAGTTTGTCAAGTGTGGCTTGGCGAAGGTCGAACCATCTTTGTTCAGGATTGTCTGCAAGTTGAAGGACGCGTGTGCCTGGTGGGATGTGCCGGCCTCCGGCGATCTCACCGCTCAATTCAAATAGTTCTTGTTCGAGCTGGTCGATCCGTTCGAGGTGTTCTGCATTTTGTTTTTGGGATTCTTCGAGTTCGGACTGGAGGGTCTTGATTTGTTCGAGGGTCTCTTCGGATGGCTTGGATGAGGATTGGAGAGGAGAGGAGACAAGGGAGGAGAGGGAGGATTTGTATTCGGATAAAAGAGTTTCGAGGGCTTGTATACGTTGGAGTTTGAGTTGGTCGATGCGGACGTCGTCTAGTTGTGCCTCTTCTGCGTTGAAACTCGCCACGAGGGCTTGTAGAAAACCGACTTCGCGTTCTGCTAGTCGGACGCGCACTTCGTTCTTCCTAGCATCTTCTTTCAGACTCTTTATCTGGCCCTTGAGTTCGTCGATGGTGGCGGCGGATTCGGTCAAGCGTTGGGTGAGAGCTGTGTTGGTAGACTCGAGATGTCGGAGGGAAGCGAGGGTGGAACCGTGCGTCTCCAGGAGGGTGGCGTGTTCGAGACGGAGAGAGGTGAGTGTATGCGTGTGCGAGACAGGAGTCTTGGAAGGAGTGGCTGGTTGAGATGTCTGCGCGTCTGTGGTATTCTCCTTGGCCCATTGTTCGCGTTCCTGCCTGGCTGCATCGATCTCTGCTTCCAGCTGCACAACCCTGTTCCGCAGCTCGTCCATATGCTGGAGTTTGCTTTCAAGGCTCCTGTTCTTTTCGCGCAGAACCTCGATACTTGTTTGCCTGTCACGGAGCACGATGAGTTCAGAATTGAGTTTGGCGTTTGTGCGTTCCAGTTGTCGGAGATACTCTGCCTGGCGCTGGAGCTCGTCGCGCACAACACGCAGATCGCTTTCGTCGTCGGCTTTGCGTGTCCAGGCGTCTTTGGCTTCTTGCAGTTCGTCCAGTTGTTCTTGGAGGTTGTTGAGGGCCTGTGAGCGTTGGTCTGCGAGGGAACGTGACTCCGCGAGTTCATGCTCGAGGAGAGAAGTGCGGTGCTGGAGAGAGCTGATGAGTGACTTCTGTTGCGAGATGGTCTGTGCTGTAGCACGGGAGAGCTCGCCATGTAAGTCTTGCAAGTCTGCGTGTGTTTCTTTGAGAGCAGAGAGTTGAGAACGGAGGCTCTTGAACTCAGCCTCTGTTCGTTTCTGGCCCAACATTAGTAGTGAAGACAAAGCAATGAAAGAAAGGAGTACCTTGTGTGCGTCGTGCTCTGCCTGTTCTGACTCTCTCGCCTCTCTCTGCTCCTTCTCTCGATCGGCAAAGTAGCGCCTGTCTCGCTCCAGTCGCTCAACCTGCAGCTCCTTTTCCCGCAGCTTGGCCTCCACTTCTACACGTGCTGTTTGTGCAGCCAGTAATTGTCGCTCCAGACTCGCATGGCTGATGCTGTTCGTGAACAGCTGCGTCCGTTGTTGCCGTTTCGCAGAAGAAAATTGTGGATCTGGTCATTGCGCTGGTTCAGTATCGTAGATAATAAACCAGAAACGTTTGGCCATACCGCGTTCAAGCTCTGCGGCAAGCGAATCGCGTTTCACCGCCGTCGTCGTTCGAGGCGCAGTCGTTGGCATCGCTGACGAAGTTGACGCGGCAGAGCGTAATGTCCTCCGGCGCTGACCAGCATTTGCGTTCTCGTCGCCATTCATCGTTGTCGGCGTTGTGCTCAGCGTGTTATTGTCTGCCGTGATAGCACTATCCAAACAAGAACAAACACACTCAAGTTTGCCGGACGGACATACACAGAGTTACATACACACCCATTCCATTTCCAATGTCAGAAGACGAATATTCTTCTCTCTCTGACTTAGAATCAGATGCCAACTATGGCGACGATGTCTCCATGGCAGGACCTGTTGACTCCGACTACGAAACCACCACAAAGTCACGTTCACGTCGCGGCAGGCCAAAGAAGGACAAGGATAAGGACAAGAATGGCGGATACACCATCAAGAACGCTCTCAAACCTCCTAGAGCAACCACCTACACTGCCCAGGCCTTGTTTGATCAGATTGTCAGCGGTGATATCGATTTGGATCCAGAATATCAACGAGGTGCGTCATAACATTGTTTACCATGTTCGAGTCTTTCAACGTCGGTCGTAGATGTCGTCTGGCCTGAAGCGAAGCAGGTCGGCCTTATCGACTCGATATTCCGCAACTTTTATATTCCACCCGTCATCTTCTGTACGTCAGCAACACCAGTCGGCCACGCGTCTGTTGATTAGGTTGAGAACCCAGCTGTGAACGCGCACGAGGACGGATCCGAGAGCAAGATTTGCATTGATGGAAAGCAGCGTTTGACGTCCATATACAGGTGCGCATTGCTTTTTTCTGTGTTTGCCTTGTCCTGACGGAGGCGCAGATTCATGCTTGGTTTGGTGAGCACTTCTTCACCCCTCTCTCCATACTTTTACAAACCACGCTTTATCACAGATCTATCGTAAGTACATCATCTTCTATCTTCTCAACACACTCACAACCCCTTCTCAATTATAATTAGACCGAGACCGGTACGCCCATCTCTCCCAGCTCCCCCTAACCCAGCTTACGCATGCCATCCTACAGAATATCGGGCGAACGCTACTGGTTCAAAGACTCGCCTACGCCCGAAACGGGCAGGAAGAAGAAACGCAACATTCTCCCCGAAAAATACCGTCGCCTCTTCTCTAACAAACAAATCGTCTGCGTCGAATACGCGGACATCAACGACAAAGACGAACGTGAAATCTTCCAGGTAACCATTCACCATCTTTATCCTCACGGATTACTCACCATCCATCTATCACAGCGCGTCCAACTCGGCATGGCTCTCACACCCGCAGGTCCGTCCATCGCATCTTCTGCTTCGTGATCTTAAAACTAACGTCGCCCCCCACCATCAGAAAAACTTGGCGTCCTAAAAACGCCTCGCGCAGACTTCATCCGCTACCTCCAATCCAAATTCTTCAAAGACGACACACACGGTCTAGGCTCCCTCGACTGGGACCGTTCACGCGGAACCGACTTTCGCTGTCTCGCCACCATCCTCTGGTGCATCGACCGTTACACCTCACACCCCTCCAACCTCTCCAACACGGGCTCCATCGTCCAACTCGAATCCTTCCTCTCCGATACAAAACCACTCGACCCCGCCTTTCGCGATAGAGTTGTCAGGACTTTTGAAGTCTTTGAAGAGATGGTGGTGTCTGAGGATAAGGCGGTTAGTGGTGCATTTAGGATGACCGGTAAGGAGTTTGTGAACCATAGTTTGACTGGTGCGGCTGCGACGGGTGTTACCAAAGTGTCGCCGATCGAGTTTATCTGTATGTCTTTGCTTGTGCTGGTGTGGAGGGAGAAGATGAGTGTGAGAGCGATGGCGAAGGCGATTAGGGAGATGAGGAGGGAGGTGAGGAGAGAACATGTGGATATACGGTTGAATACCAAAGTGGGGAAGACGATGATTGGGTTTTTGAAGAATATCAAGATGGAGGATTATGAGACCGATGAGGAGGGAGGGAAAGGGGTGAAGGGAAAGGGTAAAGGAAAAGCGGGTGAGAGTGGGAGCGCGGCAGGGAAGGCCAAGGCAATAACGAACGAGGCCTCGATGAAAGTAGGATCAAAGAGAAAACGTCCGCTGGAGGATGAGGGCTCACCCGCCACGCCCGCATCCACATCCGTATCCGAAACCTTCGAACACGCTATGGACACAACCGACCATACCCTACCACCTAAATTCAAAAACACGAAAATCCGAAATGGAACCACAGCCTCAGCATCCCCTGCGTCCCCTCCTCCCTCCTCAGCCGCCTCAGGGAATGCAACACCCACACAGGGGCAGGTTCAGGGAGACGCAAAGGCGGGTACTAGTGCTGGTGTGTCGGTTAATCGAACCAAATTGGCGTCGTTGAGAGCGGTGAAGCAACAGCACCAAGCACAGACGCAGAGCCCGAGACTTACGCAGAGTCCGAATTTGGGTTGGGGAGAGGGGATGACGGATGGCGGTGAGGGTGGTACGCCTGGTTGATGGAGATGTATGGAGGCCAGGATATTTTTATTGCGTTTATGTTATGCTTTGACTCTTTTGGTACTGTATTAATTTGTGAGTTTTTCTTGGGATTGTATATGGTTGGAGACTTGGATTGGGGATTGTGGTGGATTTAGGAGTTGGAGCTTTAGGGAGACGTCGTGCACGGATAAAGGGAGCTAGTGGGTACACCTGAGGGATGTGCCATGTCGAGGTACGGAAAGATCTCGATCTGGACTTAGAACCTCAAGACTTCAGGAATGGCATAACGTATAACGTGAACAAGGCAGTTTCCAGCTAAAGAAAAGCGGGGGGGGGGAATCTTAAACTCCGTTCGGCCGTCACTTATCAAAAGCTTTCACTCAGGGCTGTGCATCATCATCTCGGTGTATCAAACCAAGCCGTATACGACCCATACGCTTTCGACTCTGAATTCACAACAATAAGTGATAGAATGTTCCGGGAGTCTACATCACATAGAGGCCATAAGAATGATAGCGTGTCTAGAGTACATTCAATCATCGATCATCCGTCCTCCATCGTGAAACAATCACGTAGAAGTGCTTAGACATTGACGTTGACGGGGTCGCAACCGAAGACGGCAAGACCATCTGAATAGCACCTCGATTAGCATGCAAAGAACCTGTAAACAGTAAGATAATTACTCATGATGTTCTTGCTGCAGCAGACGGGTTGAGCATTGCTAAAGGTTTGATGTCAGTTTACGGTCTTACAATATACGAGTCGAAGGAAGAGCTTACCAGTTGGATGAGGTACCAACACCGATCAAACCGCTGATGGGGTTGCAATGGACACCAAGGAGGCCGTGAACGGTACCGAGTGCGAGGTTGAGAGCACCAAGCTGGTTCTGCTGCGCCTTGTCGCTAGGCTTCTGGACGGAGCTGCCTGTATGTCCGTTAGTGTTTATACGACGGAAAGTAAAGGAGCCTTTCAACATACAGCAACTGAGTTTGCCAACATTGCACTTGTTGGTGGTCTTGTTAATGGTGGTGCTACCAATGGCAGCGGGGTCATCAGCGGGCATCGCAGAGACGATGGCAACAGCAGAGATGAAGAGGACGGCGAGCTTGTGGAACATTGTGATTTGAGCGAGCGTGCAAGTCGTTCAGTTAAGTGTGTCTGTTTGACTGAGGGGTCTTGGCCTCTTCGACCGCGTTTTTATACTTTTTATAATGTATTTTGACCACTACAAAAGTGAGGTGAAAGTGCGGAAGCGAAAAATGCGGTGAAGAAATGCGGAACTCCATCAGTGCTGCGCGAAGGGCTCTTCTTGCGTTTTAGCGCGTTCGTTGCACCCACCCCCGGGTGCAGGTTAATACGAAATTTACGAGATTATCTTCAACGTGAGTAGGTCTATTTTTAGATTAGTTGTGGTCTTGAATTGTGTGGGGTGGCAAACCATCAACGTACTGCCAACTTCGAACTTTGTCTGTGTTCTAATAATATGTAACATAGGTCTGCGCATCGCTTCTGTTCGGAAGAGATTTCTCCCATTCGACGTTGATTCCCAACCCAACCCTCGTCCACCATGCAGTCATAACACTCGAAAATAACCCGTATGAAATTTCAGGAAGCAGTTCATCGACAACTGATAGAAAGACGGCTGTGGTCGCGTATATGAAGTCATATTCTGCATGCCATGCCGGATAACGTTGTTTTCTGTGGAGCTCGCGGGATGCATGATCGACTAGAAGCAAGTAGATCCAAAGTTGGGTGAGGCGACAGTGCGGTGATGAGCTCCAAGATGAGCGAGAATGCGAGTAGCAATAGTAGAACGGCGGAATACGCCAGGACGTCAAGACGTAAGCAAAAAGGAGGAAACCGCAGAACGGAAACACAGAGGAAACGCGCTATGACGATCCATCTGGCCGATCTGCATCCACATCCGTGGCCGAGACTGGATGCAAGCGAATACCCTTAGCTATGGCAATTAAAGAGCCACAGGCCAAGGAAAAGCACGATGCCGACATTATCGCTAGGTTAAGATATAGCTCAGGGTGAAACAAAAAAAAAATTAAGATAAGTAGGTGCTACTGCGACAGCGATAGAAAATACAATGAAACTGGCATCACTCCGAGTTATGAAACAGATACACCAGGTCATTTAGACCCAGAGTCCGGTTGTGAGCCCGAAAAGAGGGACCGGATATGGAGGGAAGTTCGCGGCAGACGCAGTTGTCCTCTCCTGATTGGTGCGATGCAGGAGGGAAAATAGATGCTAGAGCGAGGTGTTTTTATTGCACTTCGTGTTAAAGATTGGCGTTTAATTGATTTCCGGAAGTGCATAGGCTTGTTGTCTTAATCACTATGGTTGGGGCCTTTGGCTAATTTAGATTGGTATCCGTCCCCTTCAACTTGGGTTCACAGCATGGACCTTTAGCAGGGCTCCGGTAAGATAAGGGAAACGCCGAATGCTTGCGTAGGTGTTACAGCAGCAGCGCTACGGCGAAGGCACCCTTGTGAGTATCCTTGGAGAAGTCTAAGGCGGAGGAGTGTGAAGTGAGGTCAATCAGGACCCGGAAATCCGTCTAACGGGGAGTCGCACGCTCCGCGCTGAAACATCAGAACTTATTGTTGTCCAACGAACGTGACCCAGGATGGTTTACACAATTAGGCCTGTGAAACTCAGACCACCCCTACCGAGACCTGGGCGATGTTCTGGTAAGCCGTTGAAATGTGACACCCGGAGAATCCGGCTCGGAATTCACACCGCGATCCAGGACTAAACACGTTGGATATCTACAAAAGTTGCATAGAAGTCATACAAAAATATAGCATGTGTATAGTACATCCAAAGCCAAGGCTTGTAACCATGGAGAGCCGTATCAGAATCCCCCATCGTGAGGCACTGGAGTAGAAGTGCTTAGATGTTGACGTTGACGGGGTCGCAACCAAAGACGGCAAGACCGTCTGAATAGCATCATGATCAGTTTATAAAGCGTTTGAAAATAGTCAAAGGATTACGCACTCATGATGTTCTTGCTACAACAGGCAGGTTGAGCATTGCTAAAGATATAATGTCAGCCATCATCCTCTAATCTCCAAGGAAAACAAAGTCTGTACCAGTTGGATCCAACGCCATGACCAATGAGGCCGCTGATAGGGTTGCAATGGAAACCGAGCATGGCATGGACGGTACCAAGCGCGCCGTTGATAGCGCCAAGTTGGCTCTGCTGCGTGCTGTCATGGGGCGCCTGGACGGAGCTGCCTATATATCCGTTAGTACTTATACAACAGTGAGATAAAGGTAGCTTATTAACATACAGCAGCTGAGTTTGCCAACGTTGCACTTGTTGGTGGTCTTGTTAATGGTGGTGCTGCCGATGGGGGCCGGGTCGTCGGCGGGCATCGCAGAGACGATGGCAGCAGCAGAGATGAAGAGGATAGCGAGTTTAGAGAACATTGGGATCTGAGTGTGAGTGTGCAAGTAACTGAGTGTGTCTGTTGGCCTGGGGAACCTCGGATTCCTCGACCTGCTTTTATAATGCGTTTCTACTAGCACACCGGGAGGTGAAAGTGCGGAACCGAGAAACCGAGTCTGCATACAAGGAAGGATGCGGACCTCCTTCGACGAGGGTTCTTCTGGTGCTTTAGTGTGTTTGTAATGCTCTGCTGCATCGTCCTCCGAGCGTTGGTGGGTAATAAACGTACGTGATTGTTCTCAAACGTCCCCTTCGGGATTAGATGCGGTAGTCGATCATTTAGACCGACAAGAAGTTGGCATACTGGCATTTCGAACATTGTTCATGTTTCTACAAGAGCGCCCAATTGAACACGCTCCTTTAGAACAGCTGTGCTATTATGAGGTTGAATTCCAGCTCAACCTACGGCCGCGGGGTCGACCAGGACTCGGAATTCCGTCTAATGGGAGTCGCACGCCCCCTGCCTAAGCATCAGTGCTCATTATTGTTCTATGAATGTGGCCCAGGATGGTTTACTCAATTAGGCCCGTGAGTCTCAAACCGCTGTAAAGACAACGAACGTTCTCGCACAGAACGAGATGAAAAGGGATGAACGAACACGATCGCGTCCGTTGGTTGTTTAGGTTCCAAGTTACCAGCGGTACACCAATAGCCCGAGGGACACCGCTTGTGTGGCCACAAGACCAGTTGTTGAACCAGAGACAAGCCCGGGTCAATGCAAGAGGTGTGTAACTAGAATAGGAAGAGCAAGGGAGGCCCGAGAGTATGCAAAACGGAGGCGAGATCTGTGAGTAGCGAAATGAGAGAACGAGGGATGAGTTAACGAGTGCTCGAGTTTACAAGTATAAGTCGGAGAGTGTCCGGGATCGGTCCCTCCCTACTACTGCTATGCTGTACTTTATACTGAGGAAAAGAGTCCGTGCACCATTTGCTACCGTGGTGAGTCGAGGGGGACAGCGAAAACGGATACTAAGAAACTGGTAGCAGATGGAGTAATGGGGCCCTAACCAAACACGATGGATGACTGAAACATAATAGTCAAGGGTTTCACACCTAACGCCAGGCCTCATTGCCTACCTCTCCCTTGGCGAGTACACTAGTACGAGCGTCACTCTATCCAAATAGTCACGGATGTGTGTTCGGTTGCCGTTTCACGAGCAAGCGGACATCAGTCCTCACACCGCCTCCACCGAGATCTGGGCGATGTTCTGATACGCCGGTACAATATGTCACCTGTAGAATCCGGCTCGGAATTCACACCACAAACAAGGACTAAACACGTCGGATATCTACAAAAGTTGCATAGAAGTCATACAAAAATATAGCTGTATAATACATCCAAAAGTCAAGGCTTGTAACCACGGAGCACCGTTCAGAGTCCCCACCGTGAGATACTCGAGTAGGGGCGCTTAGATGTTGACATTGACGGGGTCGCAACCAAAGACGGCAAGACCGTCTGAATAGCACCATGATTAGTTTGCCGAGGACTTGTAAATAGTAAGAAGGATTACGCACTCATGATATTCTTGCTGCAGCAGACGGGTTGAGCATTGCTGGGGGTATAATGTCAACCATAACCTTGTAATCTCGAAGGAAAGCAAAGTCTGTACCAATTAGATCCAGCACCATGACCAATGAGGCCGCTAATGGGGTTGCAATGGATACCGAGGAGGGCGTGGAAGGTACCAAGCGCGCCGTTGATAGCACCAAGCTGGTTCTGCTGGGTGCTATCACTAGGTTTCTGGACAGAGCTGCCTGTATATCCGTTAGTGCTGATACAATAGGAGATAAAGGAGACCTGTTAACATACAGCAGCTGAGTTTGCCAACATTGCACTTGTTGGTGGTCTCGTTAATAGTGGTGCTGCCAATGGGAGCGGGATCGGTAGGCATCGCGGAGACGATGGCGACAGCAGAGATGAAGAGGATAACGAGTTTGGAGAACATTGTGTTCTGAGTGTGAGTGTGCAAAGTAAACCGAGTGTGTCTGTTGGACTGGGGGATTTTGGATTCCTCAGCCTGTTTTTATAATGCGTTTCTACTAGCACACCGGGAGGTGAAAGTGCGGAACCGAGAAACCGAGTTTGCATACAAGGAAGGATGCGGAACTCCTTCGATGAGGGTTCTTCTGGTGCTTTAGTGTGTTTGTAATGATCTGCTGCGCCGTCCTCCGAGTATTGGTGGGTAACAAACATACGTGATCATTCCCAAAGGTCCCTTTCGGTGTTAGATGCGGTTGTCGATCATTTAGACCGACGAAGGGTCGGGATACTGGCATTTCGAACATTTTTCATGTTTCTACGAGAGCGCACAATTGAACACGTTCCCTTAGAACAGCTGTGCTATTATGAGGTTGAATTACAGCTCAACATACGACCGTGGGGTCAATCAGGACCTGGAAATCCGTCTAACGGGAGTCGCATACCCACTGCTTAAACAATAAAACTTATTATCCTACGAACGTGGCCCAAGATGGGTTATTGTGGAGACCGCCCCTCCGCTGCCTTGTGACTGGCTCCGGAGCGCACCTCTCGCTGGTGTTCTAACGACACCACCTATCATATCATTGAGTTCCGTTCTGTTGACTCGACGGAGGAGCTCGAGGCGAATCAGTTGGGCACTTGTTACCGAATATGGTAACAAGTGATTTATGTTCACCGCCTCACACACCCACTCCGCTCCAGAAAACTCTGCCTTGTTAATACTTATATTCCGTTTGTCATAGCCTCGTTTCCATTTGTATTTCCATTTAATTTAGTTTGATTATTTTTTTTGCTATTCCTTTTATATAAGTTTTGTGTCTGACTAGGTAGGCTTCCGTTCTAACTGATGATCGTGTATTAGCTTTGTAATCCTCTTTCCCCCACTCCATTTCTTTCGTATTTCGGATCTTGGGTAGTGTCAGACAGTCGTAGTGAATATCACCTCATTTCTCCCTTTACTTCTTCCCCCCTTATATAACACCCAAGAACTTAGTCTACCACCTTCGCCACTTTGCAAAACATCCCCGCACTCTATTATCATCGATATATTTGATTCCCTCATCGTTCACACCTACACCGCCGATCTATCTACTCCAACCTTCAGGTTTCCGTCTAGCGCTTCTAATTATTCTGATTTTTGAAGCCTGAGCTATCGACGGACGCAATTGCGCTCGCATTCTGTCGTCAACACCTGTAGTTCTCGTTTTTCATTATACAGTTAGGCCTATGAGACTCAGACCGCCACTACCGAGACCTGGGAGATGTTCCGATACACCGTTAAAATGTATCACCCAGAGAATCCGGCTCAGAATTCACAAGGATTCACAACACGATTGAGAACTAAACACGTTGGATATCTATAAAAGTCCCACAGAAGTCATACAAAAATATAGTATGTGTATAATACATCCAAAAGTCGGGACTTGTAACCACGAAGCACCTCATCGTGAGACATTCGAGTAGAAGTGCTTAGATGTTGACGTTGACGGGGTCGCAACCAAAGACGGCAAGACCATCTGAATAGTATCACGATTAGTTTACAAACGGTTTGTAAATAGTAAGAGGATTACGCACTCATGATGTTCTTGCTACAACAGGCAGGTTGAGCATTGCTAAAGGTATAATGTCAGCTATCATCTTCTAATCTCAAAGGAAAACAAAGCCCGTACCAGTTAGACCCAGCGCCATGAGCAATGAGGACGCTGATGGGGTTGCACTGGACACCAAGGAGGCCATGAACGGTACCAAGCGCGGCGTTGATAGCACCAAGCTGGTTCTGCTGGGCGCTGTCACTGGGTTTCTGGAGGGAGCTGCCTGTATATCCGTTGGTGCTTATACGACGGGAGATAAAGGAGACCTATTAACATACAACAGCTGAGTTTACCAACGTTGCACTTGTTGGTAGTCTTGTTGATAGTGGTGCTACCAATGGCACCGGGGTCATCACCGGGCATCGCAGAGACGATGGCAACGGCAGAGATAAAGAGGACGGCGAGTTTGGAGAACATTGTGATCTGAGTGTGAGTGTGCAAAGCAACTGAGTGTGTCTGTTGGACTGGGGGACCTTAGATTCCTCAAGCTGTTTTTATAATGCGTTTCTACCAGCACACCGGGAGGTGAAAGTGCGGAACCGAGAAACCGAGTCTGCAACAAGGAAGGATGCGGAGCTCCTTCGATGAGGGTTCTTCTGGTGCTTTAGTGTGCTTGTAACGCTCTGCCGCGCCATCCTCCGAGCGTTGGTGAGTTAGAAACGTACGAGGTTATTCTCAAAGATCCCCTTTGGGGCTAGATGCGGTAGTCAATTATTCAGACCGACAAAGGGTCAGCATAGTGGCATTTCCAATATTGTTCATGATACTATGAGAGTGCGCAATTAAATGCGCTCCTTTAGAACAGTTGTGCTGTTATGAGGTTAAGTTACAGCTCAACATACGACAGTCACCGAGCCAATTACCCACGAGAATCTCCGCAAATATCCGAAAAATGGTTCAGCAACGATTCAGGAGGGAGATACCGGCGATCACGTATATGAAGGCGTACTTTGGGTGCCCTGCTGGGTGGCGTAACTCTCCCGTGGAGCCTGTGAGACGCAAAGTAGATGAGAAGCAACAGGGCCAGAGAGGAGGTGAGGCGACAGTGCGGTAATGAACTTCAGAAGATGTTATGGACATGATGGAGTCGGAGCAGAATTGAGGAGCCCTACAGCGCTACAACCAAAGCGCTAGTCTACATGTTGACACATGTACGGAAGCCAGGAGGACATGGTCTGTCTTCAGTGACGGAATCGCAGATCTGGTCCCACTTGTGAGAGATCAGGCGTCAATTACGTCGCACTCCTCTTAATTTCGCCGATGAACGGCGCAGATATGTTGCCTTGGCAGTTACACAAGCACGAATAACATTGACAGTTGAGCAATGCTGCAACTACGTTGTTCGGAGAGCAGACTGTTGGTCACCATCTGGGAGATCTTCAACTTGCTCTGACCAATCCGAGCCTTGAAACTTGAGGTCTGAGTGGCGAATTTCTCTTCACAATCAGATTAGGAAAGCCCGGTTTGTACACATGATGGTGTTCCTTTTTGAGGCACTCAAGACTTACCTCACCTTCATCTGGTTCTGCGTCGGTGCATGGCTAGAGCAAAAAATATACATTAGGTTGGGTATTACAAAGTTGAACATTGAGCTCGGGAATATGCTTGAGGATCAGTGAGACATATCGTTTTATTCTCGCCAGGAATGCTTTGATAGTTGCGGAAGCCTGACCACAGGTAGGGTGGAAATAAACAAAATCAAGCATACCTTGGAGATCATCTAATCGTCCTGATGCATGCAAGCGCATTTTGTGTAGACAATTCGGGAACGGTATTTAACAAGCAATGGTCTGTGCCCACGCGAAGAATGGACCCATGTTAATGCAGATTATTGCTACTTAGTACAAAGTAGAATACTAAGCACTGAGCCTTCGGCCGCTGGCCGGTGTCGGCAGCCAGATTTTCCGTGGTACCCGAAGTCTGGTCACTACTAAACAGTCACGGAGTCCCAAAATCCCATGCTATTGGTGGCCCGTACCTCGGATGGGCCCGAACCTCGGACGAATATTTTTATCTTGCCTCATACTCCATAAAATTTCTTGAAGCTTTATATGATACACCTTCCAGCAATTCTGTGTATTATGCGATTATTTGTCCAAGGAGACTTTGAGCAGATGAGGAAAGCGACTGCAGGCTCGAAGTCACTCTTTGTCACTTTTGCTGAGCACGCCCCGTCAAATGAGCTGGTGGGAATGTTGTGACTGATGTTACATCCGAGGTTTGGACCCATCAGAGGTACTATCATTGGTCCAGTGTTTGAAAACTTTTCAGTCGCGAGTGACTTCCTCAGCACCCACATCATATTTACAGAAGAATTTTTGTATACCTGTGGGAAATCATCCTGGCAATGCAACCATGAATTTTCTGGGATTTTAGGGTGCTGTAGGACACCATGAGCAACAGATTCTCAGAGCGAGGTCGAAAACGTCGGGTGTTTGAAAACTTTGTCACACATCAGTCACGGTGAAATTCTATCTCCGCTATGCATGGCTTCGGCTCGGAGTCTCCTCGTCTTGACTTTACAAGGGCCAGCGCCTTGCGGAGTTTCAATGATCTCCAAGCTCTGTCACGCTTGACAACACAGAACTTGGGGTTTGTCATTTTTCTCAGCTATTTGGCAGATTTATTCCATGAAATTTGAGGTACTACACCAGTCTACACCGTTGCATATTTTACCAAGTTTTCATAAAAAACGGTACAGAAGATCTGACTAGATCTGGGTTTTGATCGTGGTTTCCAGGGTGTGGTGGGACCAAGTTTGCTGTAATTCTCAGATTACTCGCCCCATATGCTATTTTGTCTGTTAAAAATTACAGATTCATTTAGAGGTAGGCATTCTACATCCCAGAAAAAATAATCAAGGTCAACGGATGAGTGTGGCTTGTGCAAACTGCATTTTCAAACACCCGCCCGGGTTTCAAACACCGGACCAATGATAGTACGGGCCACCAATAGTATAAGGCTGGTTAGTGACGAAAGTTTAGACCATGTCCTCCCGGACTTCCGTACAGGACTAGACGGTAATGTGAAGAGGTACTAGGTACATGTCAGTTCCTATAACCACACGCGTGAGCTTTCCTGTAGTCCGACAATACAGTAGATTGTTTTTACATCCGAACTCTCACAGAAATCTTCCTTCTCACGGAGGCTCAACCCCCGTCCTCGGGTAACGGCCTTCCGACCCTCTGGGCTCCGGTTGGTGGTAACTATGACAGCCATCTTGATGTTGAGGGTTATGCCGATGTGCTCTGCATGATATTTCAGGTAGAAAATAATGGAGAATGTTAACGTCCCTAGAACACTGGTGCCCTTATCATGTCTATGGTGGAAGGAAATCCTCTAAGGTTATCTTCTATTTAGTCTATCTTTGTGCGCTCGCGTGGAGCTTGAGGAAAAAAAACATTTAATCTACAGGTTCAACTGGTCCAACTTGTATCGTGGGGACAGAGCATGGAATCCGACATAGCCGGCAGCGAACGCCCTGTAGGCCTCCCAGGCTCCGGGAAATTGTCGGAGGAGCCGAGATCCTCGCTGGTAGCACTGCGCCGTCTCGTTGGCGAGCTTTCTAAGTGCTTCGATTTTTGTAATGCCATTGGACCTGGCACTCATAGAAATGAAGTTAAGCGTTTCGCCTGCAAGTTCTTCCTTGTAAAACGACAGTAGATCACTAGATGCCACCGGAATTAGACAGGACTATACGTGTACGAACTCCATACACCCACTTTACATGATCGATATAGTGCATCAAATCAGGAACAACTTGTATCCAGGATTTTAGATCTAAGTTTGCAGGAAAGAGCATAATCGCATATGCCCGTGAGATCCCGGTCATGCGTCGAGTGAACTGGGGAAATCCCGGTGCCATTGAAGACTGGATCTATCGCGAGGTGAGTACCTAAGTAACACAGCTGGAAAGTCACTGACCTCCATGTCCTCAATTGCGCTGTCAATGATCGTTGAAGTAAGATAATCCATTTCCGTGGTAAGGATAAGATTAGAAGATATGGTTCCCCAATGCTGGGGAATCTCGCGGATCATGGTCACGATCTGATCGAGGGCCTCGTGTCGTTGAGGTTTTTGGTGAACAAAACAATGGAAAAAGTCCTTCAAGCCGTCGGAATAGACTTCATAGAAATCGTCGATGTGAGTGAGAAGTCCAGTCCACAACGCGATAAAGACTCGTGTGGAGTAGTTGTCCAGGTGTTTATAAGCAGTGTCACCAATGGCAATCCCGACGTCGAGCGGTTTTTTGAGAAGTTCCATGTCGAAGCCTCGTTTCATCGCGTCGGTATAGCAGGCGGCACGATAAGACTGATCCAAGGAGATATCGCGGGGATATGTGATATCGCACTGGTTAAGAAAATCAGCCAAAATCCCCCTAATTTCCGATGTGGTTGAAGGGGACATGGGGGTCTGCAATTGTGATCAGCATTCATCCTTAGGTCTCATGTGACAGAGTTCATCTATCGTACCTCGTTGTAGGTCATCTGCAAGCAGTTCGGAAGCCCAAATACAATCCTTAGTTTGAAGGTTCTTTAGAGGGTGAGTTGGATATTATCCTCGGTTCTGGAGGGCCCTTATATTCATGTCTTGTCGGCAACTTTTAGTACTCCACCCGGAAGCATCGAGGTGAGGCTTCAGAATGGTGCTTTCTCAGTGTCAGAGTGGGTGGAGCTATGACCTCAGAATTACCGGTGTAATGCTCGCGGGGAAGTTCGAGCCATCGATATTTCCAATGTCCATGTCAGCCGGAATCGGATTCCAGTCCGTTCTCACCTGAGTAGCGAAGATTGAAGGCTGCTCGAAATAACCCGTTATTGCAAGTGGGCAGGAACTGGGATTGAAAATCTTTCACCTAACGTCATCAAACTTGTAGGTTGATCCGATCAGTATAGCCCCACACCACGCCTTCTCCGTTGTCCGACCCGGTGTAAAATTTCTTACTATCTAGGCCTGATCCTGGCTTTGGGGGATTAGGGCGAGGTCGGTACACAAGGACCGGCGAACTTTTTTACGCAGCAGGACGAATGTGAATAACCGACCTGCATGTATCAGGTACCGCAGTCACTCAACTAGCCAATCCTTTGATTCTAGGGATCTGGCAAAGGTTACACTACCATACAGGATCTCACCGGTGAATGTCTCCGGTGCTTTAGCAACTTAACGGCATGGCTTGACGAATAAGACCAGGTCGAGCTTTGACAGAAAACTTCCGAAAACCCAAGGAGGTGAGTGTAGATTGCCAGTGCGGTAGCAGTCCACTTCTTTATAATTCCTTCAATGATTTGTCATCAGCTACTGGCAGTAAGTATTTACTTTCTTACGTCTTTGATTTGTGCGGAACGGCGGGTTTTGTTTGCCCCCCGGAGGCTTTAGTTACTTGTAGCAATGTGTCGGTTTATGGCCAGCCTCTTGCGGGATTCACTTCAGGAAGAGGTGAACTTGAAGAGGTGAGGTGCTATTGCGTCAAGCGCATCGGACGGCAAAAGCGATGGTGGGGGAGGAACTCGCTCTACGGAGTCATAGTATCTTACCATTTGGGAGTAAGTGTGTATGATAGCTAGTGGACACGTAGAAGGGAAAAGAGCAGTGTAATATTAACAATTTATTCCGTAATGACAGCAGGTGAAAGGGTTGGACGAAAAACAACGAGTGAACGAGTGCAGGTCGCGAGATTGGCTGTGAAGGCAGGAAGCCGGGTGCCGGCAATTTCCGTTTATTGGTACAGTCGTCTCCCATATAACCCATACCCCTTATAACCCATACTCTCACATAACCCATAGAAATTTCTTTCCACCAAGTTGGTTCGCAGGGAATTTTGACCCATAACCCATAACTCCCTCATACCCCGTAACCCATAGGTCCTTTAGGACAAAAACCCATAGCGCCGGTTACCATATATGGCAACAACCCATGTTAGGAGTGTAACATTTCACTTTTGAATCGTACTGAGCAGCCAACAGTAATAGTACAGTAAATGAATAAAAAATTTTAACAACCAACTTTTGCTTCGACTATGCCTGCTTCGCTTGTTCAGACATTGGAAAAGGGTTTGCGTGTCCTCGAGCGGAAAATACATGCACAAAAGACACTCCTTCAAGCTCGACTTGCACAGGGCAAGCAGATCTCCGAAGAAGAAGAACGTTGGCTTGACAATGAAGCCAGCCTCGTTGAGGAAACCCAGGTTATCGCTTACTTGAAGGATTCCAATGCACAGTTGGATGATCTCGATGATGCACAGAGAGTTACAGTGCGAAGATTGAGGGAAGCAGCAGGTGATCTCCCAAAGACAGTTACAAAGAAGTGAAAGCGTATGTATTTTTACTTCCTACTGACTTATGAGTATTCGGCGAATGCAACTGAACAATATTTAACAGATCCTAATACCACAGCGAGCACGAAAGCTGATACTCCAGTAAACCAAGACACTGGTGGAAAGAAGAAAAACGAGAGTCAAAAGCGAGCGAATGCCACGTTGGCCCAGAAGATTGAGGTTCTTGATTGGTACCATGCCAATGGCAAGAATCAGTCTAAGACAGCTAGGGAGTTTCAAAATCGTTTCAAAGGCATAACAATTAAACAACCGTTGGTTTCTGCTTGGATAAAGGAGGAGGGAAGCTTACGCAGGAGATATGAGGTCGAGGGAGGACTGAGTGCATCATCGAAGCGGGTGCGACAAACTGAACACCCGGAGATCACGGAAATGCTTGAGCTCTGGGTTGCTCGAGCAATGTCTGATGGGATCGTTTTGACGGGAGACATCATTCGGTTGCAGTGGGAGAAGTTTGCGAACTTGTTGGGTATTCCTCAGGAGGATAGACTTCGTTTAAGTGAGGGATGGTTGACGCGCTTCAAGGATCGGAATGGGTTGAAGGAGAGGAGGCAGCATGGGGAGGCCGGTTCTGTTAGTGCATCTCAGGTTGCAGACGAGAAAGCGCGAGTTGAAAAGTTCATTGAATCTGAGACATACGGCCCTAAAGATATCTTCAACATGGATGAGACGGGCCTGTTTTATGCGTAAGTCATGTTCCATAGTGTTTAACATCTTGCTGTTGTACTTAAGAACTCCCACATCTAGACTTCCTCCAGATCGAGGCTTGGCTGACAGGGCGAGGCCAGGTGTCAAGGGACGTAAAGTCTGTTTGACCTATGTTTTCGCTGTCAACGCAGATGGTTCAGAAAAGCGAGAGGCACTTGTGATTGGAAAAGCGAAGCAGCCTCGTGCATTCAGGAGGCGGACTGCTGCGCAATTGGGCTTCAACTACCAACACAATGCTAAGGCCTGGATGACGGCTGTCATATACCAGGAGTGGCTCGAGAAGTGGGATCAAGAGCTCCGTCATCAAAACCGGAGAATCCTACTTCTTCAGGACAATTTTTCGGGTCATGTCATACCACGCGACCTTCAAAACATTCAAATCTTCAACTTCGCACCAAATCTCACTTCCCACATCCAACCACTCGACCAAGGCATTATCCGCTGCTTCAAGGCACATTATCACAAGCTGTACCTCGAGCGTGCCATCGATCGCTACAATATGGGTGTCACGCCAGCTGAAATTTACAACATCAATCAGCTTGAGGCGATGCAGCTTGCCCGGATAGCATGGAGCATGGTAGACACCCATACGATCCGACACTGTTGGCAGAAGGCGGCCATCCTTCCTGATCAACCTTCCACCACTATGCAATCTACCCAGCTCGCTGTTTCTATTGCTTCACTTCTCAATTCTGGCGATGATCCACTGGAACACATAGAGCATCAACTCGAAGAAGTCCTGGATGATCTTGAGATGACTGGTGTGTTGCAGAGGGTGAACCGCATGTCAATTGATTCACTTCTCAATCCTGCCGAGGAACAGCGCGATGCAGATGAGTTGGATGAGGAGGACATCTTTGCAGCTGTCATGGAATCATTTGCGGCACAGGAGAACAGCGAAATCAACGGCGGTGACGACGACGACGACGACGATGACTCAGCTGGTGATCTGCCTCCGCCACGCACACAGGACCTTCTTCAAGCGTCGGCTTTGTTGAATAGGTACCTTGCAATGACTGATCTCCCATTCTCTCGTCAAATGGAGCACAACCTTGTCTTATTTAATCGAGAGCTTCGTTTGAAACAAGTGGCTTCCTTGAAAGACACTCGCATTGATGATTACTTCACACGTAAAAGTGTTCCCTAATCGCTACTCCCTTACTTCCATAGTACCTCTCTGTGGAATAGCTCCTATAGCTTCTAGATAACGATCGAGTATTTTCTCTTTAATTTTCGCAATATATTTTTCGAACTCCCTTATAACCCATACTCTCTCATAACCCATAGGTCGGCCATGTCACCAAGTGCTATGGGTTATGAGGGAGACGACTGTACCATGGAAGTTCGTTAAAATTGCTGTTCCTACTGTTCTTACTTGTTCCTATTGTTCCCTGACGTCACTGCTTTTTTCGTTACCAGTAGGGTCTCTTGACAAAAACAAACAATCGTGTAGATCTCGCGCTCTCTCCCAGACTCGTGCAACGGTGATTTCGTCTGCTTGCTATGACCTTCGTGCCGATCTACCTTATAAACCAAAGCGACCTTTCTCTTCCAAAGCTGACTGCAGAGGCGAAACCTGTCATTGACGAACGCGCTCCAACTCATTCATCACCCATCTGTCATTTCCAGCGTCTAACGAACAAAGAGTAATCAACCCCTGTTTACACCAACTGAGTGGCAGTACATATGTGAAACGGACATTGAACATTACCTCAGCTGCAGCAACCCTACCGCAAACCGTTATACATGCGACCCTTACCCTTGATACCGCCGTTTTCTCCTCTCATCCTGACGACGAGGACGAGGTCGTCTGCTGCCCTATTCTGGCGCTATGGTCAACAGACCTAGGAGCAAGCCAAAGCAACCATTCTTTTTCCCGAAACTTCGACGCTCGCTCTACGTGCTATGGACAAGCGCCAAGTTCCGTCGGCTTTTCCAGGAAGACAAGGGTGTGGAGGGAGTCGGGTGGTATGCGAAGAACCGCGAAGATTTCTGGCACATCCCTCTCAACACCCTACGGTTCATCATTCTCATCATCTTTGCCCCGGTATACGCCATCTTTCGACTCTCACCCGTGAGCAAAGTCATCGCGTTCAACACACCACACATCGAAGAGCCTGTGTGCACCCCCGACGCCATATTGTATAAGTCCCCGAGCGATGGTCAACCCGGTTCCTTTGGGACGGCGGGTCATTACCCAAGATGGATGTTGAAGGTCACATTTCGAGGGTTGGAGAAGCCGATTTTCAAACAGGTGCCTGTGAACTCGGAGGTTGTCGAGGCGGGGTACATTGCAATCAGCTACTCGATGGCCAGTGCTTTTTGGCTGTTCCAAGAAGCCGGGCTACATCCTAAGGACCCACCGCCGAACAAGACCCGCCAGTGGAGCTTGCGGGATCGAAAACGGGTCTCAAGACGTGTTCTGTACGAGTACGCAGGGGCTCGTGTGCGCGAGGGAATCCCGGATTCGACCGAGTACATATGGTTGGACGAGTTCTGTCTGTCTTCAGCGACGTTAACCGACGAAGAGGAGATTGAGAAAGAGAGAATGGTGGAGGTGGGCCAGTTGGCAGATATCTTCCGAAATGCGAAGAAGGTTATCGTGTTTTGCCACCTTTTTGGGTGTAAACATACAACGCTTGACTGCCCGTGGGGAAAGCGGGTTTTCACGATAGCGGAGATTCTTCATGCGCAGAGCGTGATAACCATGACGCGATGTAGCGAGGAGAACTCCACAGAACATCTGATAGAATGGGATGCACGCAACTTCAAGGGTCAGATGCAGCTGGAAGCCGCAAAAGGAAGGCAGTTTCACCTATCCACCATCCTCCAACATGCGACAAACGCCGGATCCGGTTCGTGGCAATCCGTCATCCAGGCTCTTGTCGTCGAGGCTATTCGTCGCGACGAGGCTGGGAACTACGTAGAGCACAACTTCCTTGGTAAGGTCCTCAATGGACTTTTACCTCGTCGCGCACGCCTAGAGGATCTTCGTGGGAAAGACGGCTGGGCCGACCTCGCTTGGTTGCTGGAGTTGAATCAGGGATATTATAACGCGGCTGGACTTGCAGCGGTCTGCAATGTGAATCTGACGCCCACGAGGCAGGGATCTGGGCTCGTGGAGTCCTCCGAAGCGCGTGTTGCAGGTTACCGCTGGTGGGGGAAGCCCATATCGCCGTTGGCCGGAAACGAGCGACTAGAGCCAATCGCAACGGCATTCCCTGTTGTCGTTGAACAAGATGACAGCATGTCAAAGGATGACCCAAAGTCGGAGCCAAAGCAAGTACCCGTCCTCTCCATCCTGGCACCGAAGACCATCCGCATCCACCACACTCTTCGCCGGGACCGTGAAGGCCTCTATCGGCATGAGGACATGGTCGGATTGCGAAACTGGATGTATTTCATGGCCACCATCATGACCCACGTCGGTATACCATTCATCGCCGTCAGACAAACAGGAGAAAAACGTTTAATCGCTCCGGGCTCCATCCTTCTATATTGTGCATTTGTGCTTGTCGTTTTTGTGGAACTGTTGGCAAGCACGGTTTATGTCCTTCGTGAGGGATGGCTATTCCTCCCTGACGAACGCTGGGGGGCTGATCCGTCGGACGCGTTGGGAGAGCAGGACCCGCGGTTCAAGAGGCTGCGAGAGTGGGGAGAACGACAGCTAGTTCCGCGTTGGGATACTCCTTCTCCAGCAGACGGCGAAAATAGAGGTCACAGGCTTGTTTCAGGGAGTTTGGTTGATATGAAGAGCAAGGTGTATACGAAAGTTGTAGTCATCGATGAAGCGTATCCTGACCTTATGGTGGAGCTAGCGGTTCATGGTACAGGAATAACTGGTATCTTACTTCAGAAGCCCGATGGCCATGATGCCGAGGAAGAAGATCTGCTAGCCGAGAAGCCGGAGACGAAGGAAAAGGGGCGTGCGGCATTGAACAACAGCAGTAAATTTGCCGAGAGGGATAGTGAAGAAGAGGTCCCAATACAGGTGTTTACAAAAGTCGGCATGGCAAATTTACCTGCGTATGTCCTTTCCAAATCCGAATATTCGGGGACCATCTTCATCGGGGGACATTTGCCTGCGACACGAGAAGCGCGGGAAAGGACGTGGGCTCGGGTGAAGAGAAAAAATATAAATATGCCGTTCCGAAGGAGCCGACGGGACTCCATCTCCACCGCGAAGGCGGATCCGCGACTTGACATGCCCAAGACGGATCAACGGGGCAGTGTGGATCTTGAGAAAGGCAAGTTGGATGAAGCGAAACATGAGGATTTTGCAGGTGAGTTTTTCCGAGATGGATCCGGTGAAGGTGAAGCTGAGGCAGAAGTAATAGGTACACCAATCTTGTCCGCGTTACCTAGCACCGTTGGCCACAGTATTCATTGGCGCTGGTTGTCCGATAAGTGAAAGATATCATGTATTCCGTTAGATGTTTGTAAGTGCTACTGACAGTGTAACTCGGTTGATTGGTATATAATGTATCGAGAATAGATTTGTCGCGTTTCCCACAATAGGGATGGTTTGGTCTGAATTGACTGCTGCCCAAGGAGGGGAGAAGGGAATCCATCACTGGGCCCTATTGTGAGGCTTAGAAGAAGTCTCGATGGTGGGCCCCCGACCTACGTTCTGATTGGCAATCTCTTATCAAAATCCCAATTGTGCGGGCTGTTTGCAATGGAAATCCAAAAATTATTGATGCTGTTTCCTTCGGACTGACCGAGGTCAAGTTATGCTGACTGCTGTCGAAGGTGGGATCTCCTTCCCCCTCCAGGCTTGGACAGATTTGCGTGTGGAGATGAAGGAACGGACGTGTAAGCTTCCAAATCCCTATACCAAACTTTATTCTAAGATTAGGCTAGGTAGCTACACCCTCTGTGGATTAGTATCTGCGTATGATAAAGTTTCCAAGGTGATGTGGGGAGGAGTTGAGTGGAGGTGTTAATAATGGGGATGATGCAAATGCAAGGTGACGAAAAGCGAGGAGCGTTCCAGTAAAGTCACGTGAGCGTTACTGTATGCGTTGATGATCGCGTGACTTAATCCCCTACTTTGACCAGAACGCGTCCCTCTGATTATTACCCTCATGGAGGCCTCTTCCAACGCCAATGAGACGTTTATTGTAAAGGTCGACGAAACTATAGGACAGAAGCGCAAATACCGCGCTTGTTCGTCATGTAGATGCTTCGACGTTCCCGCAGATGACTGGCGAAAGACGTGCGCACGATGTCGCGGCAAATCGAAGCAATACCACAAATCTCACAGAGAAAAAGGCGTTATCAACGCTAAGGCAACCCCAGCGGAACGTCTCGGCAGAAATTCTTCCTCTGTTTCTTTCGACCCGGGCTCAAAACCTGGCCAAACTCTGAAACGCAAGGCGGAAAAGGCCCTCGGTGAATTGGAGGGAGATGAAAGAAAACGAGCTTTGAAGATGATGAAACGCTCGCTTAACACTGTTGCCCAGAACTTGGATTCCGTGAGTGAAATTTCCTCTTGAAACTCACGGAAAGCTAAACCTCCTGCGCGGATTGGTCTCACTAGACTCCATCGCGGACAATATCATACACGGAATACCAGAAGGCGTCACAGTTGTATGACGCTGCAAGGCTCGCTCACTTGTCAGCTGGACCTTGCATCTTCACTGGATGTCATTCCATTATTCGCTGTGAGAATATCGATCATAGCCAACGCGCGCAGATGGTGACAAAAGACCTTCGGAAAATCGCGAAACTTCCCTTTCAGTGAGCTTCTCCCTGACCATTAGAGTGACCGCTGCTCATGGAACATCAGATACGACGTACCTCTTAGTCGCAATAACGCGAGGAACGGAACTCGACTGATCTATAGCTGCACTTGTAAATCATCTGTCCCAAGGCGATTGAATTCTTTCTCGGGCGCTAAGTTAGTTTCGACAAATTCCTCAGAGCAGAAAAGTGAAAAGGACAAATCTTTGTATGTAGCGTGTGGAGGATTCGTCATCATCACGGTGCAGGACGATAATTCGCACTTCTTGGGTATACCCGGCCAACAAGTCATCGTCGAAATCAGCCATTGAAGGTCTTTCTTGGTATCTAGCTTCCTATTCTTGGTAGTTTCTACCCGAAGTACTGTAAATTCTTCTAGTACGCTCTATGTTTTCCATACCACTTAATTGATGCCCCAGTTGACCACTTTCCCTTAACGTCGGTTCCGTTTGGCGAGGTATCAATCTCTTCCAGGGCTTGCAACCGCATTTCTATTTCTCCTCCGTTCAATAACCGAGGACCCCGGAGAGTCCCAGTTCTTGCTTCTAGTTTCTACCGATGATCGCGACACTGAAGTAATTTGGGAGTGTAACGAATGCAGGGTATCGTAACCCTTCTGGATAGGCCCGAGGTCCTTACAAAAATGGTTCACAGAAATATTACGTTCATTGCGCGTATCGTACTGCGGGGAGTATTTTCGGGGCCCAGCAAAACGGAGACAGCTGATAATCGTGTCGTGACTCACAGAAGAACGCGTGACTCACAGAAGAACGCGTGACTCACAGAAGAACGCGTGACTCACAGAAGAACGCGTGACTCACAGAAGAACGC